>JAJOOR010021227.1:0-35571 GCA_036250505.1 Solanum acaule | reverse complement strand
AAATGAAAATAATTATTCATATTCCAAATCTGAAGAGTCTATGTATTAGTTATACCATTCAATTAGTTAAATGATTAGAAAACTGAAAATATTTAATTTAATACGGAAAACAAACTAAATGCTTTGAAAACATAAAATATTTAATTTAATAAGGAAAACTAACTAAATAATGCTTTGAAAACAGAAAATAATATACGATTTAAATAGCTGAAGTTGTATGGTTGTTGGAAAATGAGATTGAGCCATTGAAGAGACATAACTCATAATTGATAAATAAAAAATAACTTTTGAGTTGGATTAATAATTAATAATTAATTAATATATATAATTTATAATATTTTTATATAGTGTAGGGGTAAAATGGTAATCCAACTTTGCACTTTGGAGCTTTCCACTTTTAGTAATATATGATATGATATGATAAATAGGAAGTACAACAACACCGAACAACAATCAACAACAACTCAACAAGCTTACAAAGCAACTTCACTAATTGAATTTTTAGCTACCATTCCCCGGCAGCGGCGCCATTTTTTATAATGCTCAAATTACCGTAAAATCAGTTAGAGGATTAAGCTTTTGTTTTCAATAAAAATACCTAACAAAGAGTCGGGTTGAATCCCACAAGGAATAGTGTAAGGATAATAATTCAATTAGGAAATTAAGAATACTAATCTATTCATTGTAGCACTTTAGAACAAAATAGTGGATGATTCCACCAAATTTAATAAAAAGGCTTGAAGTATCAAGTATCAAAATTAAACTAAAATTATAAATTCAAGCAGGTAAGGAATAATCTAGGGCGGCATGGATTGGCACGAATGTCACGTTGGGGTACTTGTGTTGCTCAATAGTGCTATATAATCATTGATAGGCTGGGTAATTTTTAATAACACTAACTTTCTTTTGATCTCATAGAACCATATCATAGAACCCCTTTTCGATCTCATCTATGTGAATTACAAATGAACCTATTACCTTACATAAATCTTTCTTTCGAGTAGATTTGTGCAATTAGAGATTAGCCATAAACTCTCTTTCGAACAAGCCATATAAATCAAACTTAGATTGTACGCATTGAACTAATTATTCATTCAAATGATCTATTTCGAGCATCGATCGAAGATCGATAATATGATTAAGTTTGCAACCTTAACCCATGAATTAACATCATGCTAATTAGCTCAAAGCAATGAATGTATAGCAATAAAATAGAGAAAAACACAATATTCACTACATTAAATCAACACCCAACCCCATAATTGCACCCCTAGAGTTGGGATTTTAGCCACACATCATGATAGCAACCATGGATGAATCAACAACTTCGATTTCAACTCTCAATTACCCATTCATGGGTGTATTTTAAAACTCAAAAACTAAGAATGTTTATTCAAAGGTTAAACAACTAATTCTCCAAAATCTCATACAAAAATATGATACAAACTATGAATTCATTTTCTCTCATTTTCTCTCTCTTTCTTACTATTTATAGTTTCCCCAAAATTTGTCCAAGATTGCACCCGTGACTTATTCGATAACATTAGTCGGGCTTTCTTTACTCATACAACGGATTTTCATTTGATCTTGAGCTTGCCTTCTTTTGCTTCAGGTTTCAAGGGTCTGAATCTTAGTTGGTGAACTCAATCGAGTCAGCCCTTCACATTCGGTGGATCCCCAATCACCACCTTGTTTGCCATTGCAACTTTTATTTACACTCAGAAATTTGTCACTTTCGGCAATGAATTCCTATTTCTCCCATTCACTTTCGCGAATCACCATTAATGTCTTTAGTCCACCAACCTTCTTTGAGTCTTTTCAACTTTTAACACTATTAACTTGGGCGAGGTCAGGCCCTTTGGGCCATCCACCCTTTTTGTTAGGCAACCCTAACTAGGAATTTCTACTCTTCAAATGCTTTTGGCCTCTTTTTCATCTGTTCATCCCTACCTTGTCCTTTAGCTTCCAAGCTTCCATTAACTGTAAAATATCAAAATATCTTTAGAATAGGACATCAATAGGCATTGATAACAGTAATTGTTGAACTAAAAAGTCATCAAATGAGTGTAAATCTACCACTCATCAACAACCCCAACTTAAAGTTTTTCTTGTCCTCAAGTAAATCAAGAACACAATTAGTTCAACAAGTGTGTCTACTATAGTTCCCAATGAGGGTTAACATGCAAATGTCACGACAGGACTACTAATGAGCATATGCAATGACTCAATCATGCTCAATAAGCATTAAATGATGACTAATCGGGATCAATACAAGATCAAGCTCACTCATGCTCTCCAATAATGCAAAATCATGCTTCAACAAAAGCATTTAAGTGGACTCAGATAAAAAGTGATTCTGTAATCTTATAAAGCATATCAATAAAAAAAAGTTAGGAATCAATACAACTCTCACTCTCTGAAAGAAAAATACATGTAAGCTTCGTCCCATAGGTTTGTCCATATTTTCCAATCATCAGACAACCTAGTTTATGCAAGATCACAAGGGATTTTTTAGGCTTGTAACGGGGTTGAGGGTAAATGTATGGTCAATTTGGCTTAGTGACTTCACATTTTCAAAGCATTGTTGTACTCATTTTCACCTCTTCTCAAGTTCTTTTCATTCTTTTCACTTGGAAACTCAAACCTTAACTTTTCACTATATTTGTTAGATACCCCTTTTATTTCATCACACTTTCTTTTTTTATTTTTTAAGCTTTTTCTCTATCCCTCTTTTTTTTAGTGAGGGGTTCATTCTTTTTGTCACAAACCTAAAAGTTGAGTCTCACTTTTCTTTCTTCACCTTTTGCCCATTTTTTGAGGGTGCGGACTTCATCGTTCTTATATTAATTTTCAGTAAAGATTTTTTTATAATATTCTTTTGCTAGAGGTTTTAATCTTGTTATTTCTTTAATATTATTTATGATGTACTTTAGATATAACATATCTTGGGTTCTTAGGTACATATATAAATTATTTTCCATTAATTGTTCTAGCAGTTTTATATTTTCCATAGCTTCTGTCCAGTATTGTAAATATTCGTAGTTCATTTTAATCTGAATCTATTTCTAAGTCATATAATTCTATTCTCTCGAAGAAAAGGGTTTTATGGGTGAGGGAAGCTAGAGATAATTTGGCTCAAGAGGTTGAAACAAGGCTGACAACAAATAGTTAAGTCTCAAATGGTGCCAAAATGGTTGCACACCTCATAAGTTAGTCATGAAAGGTATGAACATTTGGGTTCCCTCTCAAAATTTGTGCCAAAATAGTTGCACACTTCATAAGCTAGTGGTTGATTTTGAGGTTCGCAAGCTTTGGTGAGTCCTCATGCTTTGAGGGTGAATTTTGATTGTTCTTAGTTCTTATTTTGTATTCCCAGTTTTGGACATGATGTGTGGGCTAGGCCAAATTCTATTGTATTAGATGGCTATTGAGACAAAGTGTTTTAGACTTCCGTTTTTCTGTATAAAACTATTGGACTTGAAATATTGTTTTACTTCTATTGTTCTATTTCTCATGTTAAGAATGCTAAGTGGCTTGTATGAGGTTCCTCGAGGTCCTATACACCATGTTACATCTTGGGGGTACCCCTGGGTTGTGATAAGAAATCAACTACTTCAACAACAAATTTTCTTAAAAGGCACTTCAAAAACCAACTATCTCAAAACCGATTGTCTTAAAAATCAACCACCAAAAACTAATTATATCAAAACCAACTACCTTAATAATCAACCACCAAAAACTAATTATCTCAAACACCAACTGTTCTAATAATCAACCACCAAAAACCAACCATTTCAAAAACCAATTGTCTAAGAACCCACTTAAAAAACCAATAATCACAAATGCCTTACTCATCACCATTGAGCTGCATAACAATACCCATCACGTCCACTGAATTTTGATCACTGCCTCCTTTTCCCTCTGCTGCCAAGCCTTCTTCTACATTCTCTTTCAACTTCTCCTTAATTTCTCATCTCGTATAAAAGCAACAACTTCCGTCATTTATTGTTCAAGGGATGCAACACGCTCACACAAATTATCATCTTTACAATTACTCGGTATATTGTCTTGTCCACTCGAAACAGAATTGTCACAAGGTTTGTTGGAATTGTTATTACCCAATATTTCATCCTCCTCGTTCTCTACTACTGAATTGAGGACAATGACACCTTTCAAATTGACCTTTAAGGCATCAATGACTGTGTCCTTCACTTCGTCCTTATATGGCTTGAATGTTGCCATATAACTTTGATTTGTCTCACGGAGAGTAGGTGTGAGGTATGGGTGCACAATCTCCAATATATATATATATATATATATATAGTACACAACATTTAATAATTTACAAATATTGCTAGATAATAATAAATAGATTTATACCTTTGTACTTAAATGAATCACCTTCAATAATATTATCTCTCTTTGTCATGTGCAATATAAGTAAACGGGGAATGGGCAGAGGAGAATCCAAGGACGTCTTGGCATACTTACCATGATGAGGAAAAACCTCATATTTCCAAACATGAAATTAATAAAATAACAAATAAATAAACATAGACTATGAAATACTATATAAATATATAAGAGTTTATTATAAATCAACTACATAATTGATAAGAAGTACTAGAAATGCCCAGGGGAAGCCATACTGAGCATACGATGCATTACCTCTTTCATTGTATAGTTCACTCTACTTCTTCAAATTGATTTTGATCTTCAAATACATCACCGTTAGATCAAAATATTCTTTCCCCCACGGATAACTCTTGAAGAAATCTAAATCATCCACCATCTTAATGTGGTTTGAATCCACAATCTTAGATCAATCATGGGTAAGCAACATCGAGTGGACAAAACAAACTAAAGAGCACTTTAACTTCCGCTCCTTATTCAATTTGGTACCCTTAATCAAACTCATCAACTTTGTAGCAGTAATGTTCTTACTATTGGTCACTTTATTATGAAATTTCTCAACTTTCTAAAGTACTTTAGTCATTTTTGCATCACGGGGGTATGTATGAGCAATTCTTCCCCGTAATCAATGCAAATTCTCTTAAGCCAAAACAAGAAGGCTTAGCACTCACACAAAACCACATCTCATGCAATTTCTTTTATCATTTTCACACGTCGCAACAACATAAAATGGACTATCTGTCCATTGAACTTGAAATATTCTGGAATATGCCTCAAGTGTCCAAAAAAGTACCTTTAAAGTCATTATAAATTTTTTCTTGAACTAAAAGTTTTCTAAAATTACGATAAACATCCATCCTTGTTCTCACAGAAATTTTCGCTGGAAACGATCCTAACTCATCCATCCATGTCGTTAGATTATACGGCTTACCTGTGATTTCTCTTGCACAAATTGGCAAGGACAGGGGATCATCATCCTCATCTCTAGTATCTCGAGTATCTCTACTAATCTCCTCGTCGCCACTGTTAAATTTTTCTTCACTAGATTCAACATCATCATTAGCCTGGGCACTAGTGTCCTCAAAGTTCTCAATCTCTGTCATTATATCAGAATCCAAGTTAGACTTAGCTTCTTCAACTATAATTTGTTTCTTTTTTAAGATCTGGAAACTTCTTCAACCTTTCTTTCCTTATTTTTAGAAGTCTTAGGAACAGATTGTTTAACGATACCGCCTCTAGTTTTGGCCATACTGTACTATTTACAAAAACATAATTTTCATATCAAAATATCGACCACTAGTCTAATAACATAGATAGAGTAATGCTAAAAAAATATGCAAGACAAGTAGCAGTTCCAACAAAACTCGATAATGCCATTGACATAAACACCATTAAAGTCGACCAAAATACAGTAAAAACATTCAAATCGATAGGCCAGATAAACATTAAAATTCAAAAATTTCTACGCATTATCCAAAGAAAAACATCAGTAATTATCCCGAATAAAAAACATGAAATAAAACAGGTGAGATTTTCAGAACTTTAAGAAAAAATCTAAACTTCGCTACACCATCGCAATAAAAAATCAAATAAGCTAAAACTTATTGAAAACACGATTAAACTTAGTTGAGAGGAAGAATATTGAAAAAGATCCAACTGAACTCTGGACAAGAGTTGAGTCTAAAGCTCCAAAAAAAAAAACACCTCTCTTCAACTAATAAGCACTCTCTTTTTGACAAACTTTATGCACTATATATTTTCTTGTGTATAAAACAAATGAAGACTACCACTATTTATAATTGAGGAGTTCTTCCTACCAATTAATAGGAAGATAATGGTGTACTAAATAGAAAATATAAATGGCCTAGGAGTTACATAAGTTACAAGGAATAGTGGAGGAAGAATTATGGAGAAATAATGGTGAAGGGCAACAAATGAACTAACATGCAGATGTTACTATATGACCATTGTTCACAAAGCAATATGCACTAATGCCTCTGGTAATTAATTGACCATTGAGTAATTACGCACCAATGCTATACATTGCAACAAAGCTGCTAGTTACTCCAATAATCAAAAAAGAAATTGTTAATGTGGCAATTTATAGAAGTAAAATAATATAATACTAAAATGCGTGCACTAACAATCCCCCACTCATTTAAATATTAGGAAAGAGATTATATCAGCTTAAGGAAGACTATTATGCATAATAAAGGTTTGATCTGCATTGAACCTCCACTTAGTGAAACAATAACTTTTACTCCAGTGTCGTAGTGGTCTCAAACTTGAACTATGACTGCTTAAGGGAAATAAAATATCACTAGTAACACACAATAATCAAGGTGTTTACATGAGCTTTAAAAGGCAACACGTTACAGATCTGTGCTATCACAATTTCATGAGTGCTTTTGAGAATATGCCCAATTCTCATTGGAAGCGACCTACTTCCACACTCATATAGGTAAAATCTGTCGAAAGTGCTCCTATAAGTTTAACACTCCACCAATACGGGCTACAAATTTTCAGTAAGTGTTTTCTAAACTCAACCTGCATAAATTAATACAGGAAACACTGCACTCAATTCATAGGGAGAGAATAAAAAATAGTGCATTTTTCACAACAAGTCATCATATAATTAGTTTTTCCCTTTGAACCTGGTTATAGGATCTCTAGTTTGCAGGTTGGGTTTCCTCATATAGGACTCAAGGATCTGTAGGCTTCAATCCCAACCCCCTTGATGTGCTCCAGACCTTTTCTCTCGTTAAGGCCTTAGTAAAAGGATCTGCAAGATTATCACAAGATTTGACATAATCAACATTAATGGTACCATTTGTCAAATAGGATCTTACATTACTGTGTTTCCTCTTTATAGGTCTGGATTTACCGTTGTAATGACGGTTTTGAACTCTACCAATTGCAGCGGTGCTATCACAATGAATTAAAATGGGAGGAATTGATTTTTCAAAATAAGGTATTTTAAATAATAAATCTCTTAACCAATTCGCTTCCTCACTAGCTGAAGCTAAAGCAATTAGTTCAGCCTCCATGGTAGAGTTAGCAATTATAGTTTGGTTTTTTGATCTGCAACAAATAGCACCACCACCTAAAGTAAAGACATAACCAGTGGTAGAACCAGAATCACCTGATAAAGTGTTCCAATCTATATCATAAAAGGCTTCAAGTAAAACATGATACTTTTTATAGAACAAACCACATTTTTTGTTCCAATTAAATATCTCATAACTCTTGTTCTAGTATGTCAATGTTCATTACCTAGCTTACTTGTAAACCTGCAAAGTACTCCTACTCCATATGCAATATCAAGCCTAGTGCAATCAGTCAGATATCTCAAACTTCCACTTATGCTAGCATATTCCTTTTGACTGATCACATCATTTTCACTTTCAATAGGAAATAAGAGAACACTTGAATAAAAAAGAGTTACAACATGCTTGCAATCAATAAAGTTATATTTTTTTCAAAATTTTCTCAACATAATTTGACTGGTCAAGGAAATCCCCTCACATGATCTTGTAATTTTTATTCTAAGAATATAATTTGTCTCACCAAAATCTTGTCATATCAAATTAGCTTCTAAGAATATTTTTAGCTTCATCAATAACATTCATGTTAGAGCCAAAGATCAATAAACCATCAACATATAGGGAAATAATCACATGTGGATTACATTAAGACTTATGGTATATGCACTTATGACACTCATTTGTTTTAAAACCATTTTCAATCATGCAAGAATCAAACTTTTCATGCCATTGATTTTGTGCCTGTTTCAAGCCATATAGGGATTTAGTAAGTTTACATACTTTGCTTTCTTGGTCTGCTTCAACAAAATACTCGGGTTGATCCATATAAATTTTCTCATATAGGTCTCCATTTAGAAAAGTAGTTTTTACATCTATTTGATGAATTTGCAAATAAAAAATTGCAGCCATAGCAATTAAAAATCTTATGGATGTAATTCTTGTTACCGGTGAAAAATTATCAATAAATTCTAGGCCTTCTAGTTGTTTAAAACCTTTTGCAACTAGTCTAGCCTTATGTTTATCGATAGATCCATCCTGTTTTAACTTTTTTTTAAGACCCAATTGCAACCAATTGTTTTACGATCCGGTGGCAAATCAACTTATTTCCAAGTTTTATTAGAAATCAGTAATTCCGTTTCATCATTTACAACTTCTTTCCAAAAAATAAAATCATGTGAAGATAATGCTTATTTCAAAGTGAAAGGTTTATCTCCAACATTAAACACATAAAAATCAGGACCAAAATAATTTTCTTCTCTAGATCCTTTACTTATTCTTAACTCAAAATCATAATTTTTTTTATTTTTTAAAGTAGAAGTAGGAACTAGGTAGTGACAAAATATTTTGTTCAATTCTTTAACCCATGCTATTTTTAGAATCAAAAGGAAATTTATTTTCATGAAAAATAGCATCACCTGATACAATTATAACATTATCTTCAAGATTAAAAAATCTATAGACTGTACTATTTGAAGCATAACCAAGAAAAGTACAAGTAGTCACTTTCTTACCCAACTTTGTAATCTTGGGATCCATTAGCCTCACAAAGGCTAGACTACCCCAAACTCTTAAATATCCCAAACTTGGCTTGTGACCTTTCCACAATTCAAAAGGTGTCAATTTAGACTTTTTATGAGGCACACAATTCAACACAAAACAAGCCGTCAAAATAGCTTCACCCCATAAATTTAAAGGTGCATGCGACTCAATAAGCATTACTTTATTCAATTCAACCAGAGTTCTATTTTTCCTTTCTGCTACACCATTAGATGAAGGAGAATAACGAGAAGTAGTTTCATGAATTATTCACAATGATCTAACAAAAGAATTAAACTTATTTGACTCATATTCACAGACTCTATCACTTCTAATTCTTTTTATTTTTCTTCCAAACTGATTTTCAACCTCATGGAGATAAGTTTTAAAATTTCAAAAGCATCACTTTTATTTTTCATCAAGTAAACATATGTTAACTTAGAAAAATCATCAATGAAAGTGATAAAATGCCTATTACCTCCATGAGTTAAATTTCCCCCAAGTTCACAAATATCAGTATGAACTAGTTCTAACAAATCAATTTTTCTTTCAACTTGAAAATGATGCAGTTTAGTGATTTTGACTTTGCTACAAGCCTCGCACTTTTCAACAATCTTTTTAACCATTGGGATCAATTCTAAACTATTCATGATTTCAACATAACGATCATTAATATGACACAAACGAGAATGCCTAAAATTGGTAGAAGAAATCATATAAACAGAAGTAGAAACTCTTTTCTTTTCAATGTTCAGTTTAAACATCCCATCACAAGCATACCCCTTTCCCACAAAAATACCCTTATTCACAATTACTTATTTATCACATTCAATAATCTGTTTAAAGCCTGCTTTATTAAGAAGAAAATTAGACAACAAATTTTTCCTTATGGAAGGAGTATATAGGACATATTTCAAATTTAATACCCTTTCAGAAGTAAAAAACAATTTGACATCTCTCGTTCCAAGCACTTGAGTTGGATGAGAATCACCAAGAATGATGGTTTTGGGCTCCTCAAAATGAGTATATTTTTTAAACCAATCTTTGTCATAACAGACATGATGGTTTGCACCAAAATCATCCCACCATCCATCAACATTCTCAACCATGTTTATGTCGGTAATCACTGGCACAAAATTTTCTTCGGTAACGTTTCCCTGAGGGTTAGGACCACGTTTCCGGAATTTGCAAAATGGAGCAATATGCCCACTCTTGCCATAAACAAAACACGGTCCCTTATCTTGAACTGGTTGATTTTGTGCTTGGTTATTTTCTCCATTAGTTTTCTTGGGAGGTCTACCATTTTTTTTTTTTTGAATTCTTTCTTCTTAGGCTTTAAAGAAGTATTTTAGTGAGTTTCAGGAGTAGAATTATTTGAAGTAATTAAATTTACCTTCATCATGATGTTGCTCTCTTTTGTTGTAAAAGTGCTTCTTGGCCCCTTGCCTCTTCTTGCATACGGATTTTCATTATCGTCTCAAGAGAGGTTTCCTTTTTTTCGCGGCGCATAGGTTTTTGAAATTCCTTCCAAGAAGGTGGAAGTTTATCTACTATGCCACAAACAATAAGGTTATCTCCAATTTTGACCTCCTCGGACCTTATCTCTCCAACAATCATTATAAAGTCTTGACCTTGGTCTACCACTGATTTGTTGTCCACCATTTGGAAACGAAAAAATCTACTAGCCGCATATTTTTTCGCTCCAGCCTCTTCGGCATCATACTTACTCTGCAATATTTTCCAAACTTTCTTTGAACTAGAGTAAGTGCTATCATAATAATCATTAAAATTATCAGATAGACAATTAAGAATATAATACCAACACTTATAGAAATTACCATCGTACTTTTCCACTTTATGTTGATGAGAAATAGTTTCATCATCATTCATAGAGGTGATGTCTACTTTATTAGGATTCTTCTCAGTTAACACATAAGAAACATTGAGAAGACTTAAGTAGAAAAGTACTTTACCCTCTCATCTCTTGAAATGGTTACCATTGAACCGAAATGGTTTGTTAAGGTCTCCCTTCTTGACATCTGTGGTTTATTCAATTTATAGCCATTATAAATCTCCTTAAAATTGTAAGTGTAAAAATCACAAAATAACAGAATTACAATATTACAATTGAAAAATAAAATAAAAAAATAAAAAAACTTCTGGCTGAGGTGTGGATATCTCGCTCTCTTTAAGGAGATTCAAGCCCATTGCAGCATATGTTTTTCACTGGACCAACAGTAGTCCTTCTTGTATTGTCCTCTCAAGGATATTACAGCCTAATCACAAAATATAACTCAACAACTCTGGAAAAGAGTTGAGTCCAAAGCTCCACAAAAAAAAAAACACCTCCCTTCAACTAATAAGAACTCTCTTTTTGACAGACTTTATGCACTCTATATTTTCTTGTCTATAAAATAAATTAAGACTACCACTATTTATAGTTGAGGAAGTCTTCGTACCAATTGATAGGAAGATAATGGTATAGTAAATAGAAAATATAAATGGCCTAGCAGTTAATTAGGTTACAAGGAATAATGGAGGCAGAATAATGGAGAAGTAATGGTGAAGGGCAACAAATGCACTAACGTGCAGATGTTACTATATGACCATTGCCAATGTTCCTTGCAACGTTCCTAAAGCAATATGACATAATGCCTTTGGTCATTAATTTACCATTGAGTAATTAGGCACTAATGCTATACAGTGCAACAAGGCTGCTAGTTACTCCAACAATCAAAAAAGAAATTGTTAATGTGGCGATTCAAAGAAGTAAAATAATATAATATTAAAATGCCTACACCAACATTTTTTTTATATTCCTTGGGATTGTAATTTAATATTTTGGAGGGATGAATTTATTTAATGTTGAAGTGTTGGGATTAAAATGATATTTTACATACTTGTATTTTTATTCCCCAAGTTTTTAAAGTGATGAAAAGGTCCATGGCCCCACAACCCAACCCCACTTTTTAACTTTTTCTAACCCTAGCCCTAACCCTAAAAATTAAATCAAGAACAAATTAAGTTGCTAATTCTCAAATTAAATTTTGGGAGTGTCTCATGTTCTCTAATTCTATTGTTGCAAATCTTGTTGTATTTTTAATTTAGGATGGGTTTTCGAATTAGAATGGGAGAAAGCAAAGTTTTGAAGTCCGTAGAGATTCCAAGGCAGCCACAGCAGGAGCTTAATGCACAAACAATTGCAGAAGCAGAAGCTGCAATCGCACAAGCAGAAGCTATTATTGCTGAGACAGAAAGGGTTGTTACAATGGCAGAGGAAGCACTACACAGGTAATCATTTTCTTTTAACTAACCAAACAATAATCCATTTTGCTTCATTGCTTGCTTTCTCTTAAAAAACCAACCCTTGTATATCATTGAGGTTACAACAAAGTTTATAGGCAAAACATGGTGCTTTTATTTTGTTGAGCTTCACTTGCATATTATACCCTCCTTTTGTAGTCTGTTTGTGGTTGTATATATAAAGTACTACACAAATAGAGGTATCCCTCATATGTTCTTATTATGATTAAAACATTTGAATTTAAATATATATATTTACCAAATATTATCAATTTTAAAAAATGTAAAACCAAACCAACTATATCTCATAATTCTATTTCTATATGGTCGATTGAAAAATATAGTAACCCAACTAGGTTGAGGTCGAATCCCATAGAGAGCGTACTAGAGTTCTTATATAATTTAACGTTGAGATTCAAATTAGTAACTATCATTGGAAAATTGGATTTTTTATGAGAATTTGCTAACTACTTTGACAAGTTGGATTCGTATCAATAATAAATGTGAACTACAATTACAATTATTAGATAACGAAACTCAACCAAATATTTTACGATCAATTTATTCAGGTGTGTTTATTGTGCAAAACGGACAAATGCACTTGGGTGTCGAATAAATTTGTCCATTCATCAAAAGTCTCAGATAAACTATCCTCTCTCGAGCTTAAGTTATTAGATGGTGGTTGGTACGTAGCACCAAATCCCTAGTAATGATCATTTTTCCTAATCTTTACTTCTTTTGTCGAACAAGTTAGAATGGATCCAAGTTCTTTTTAATGTTGTTGACTACTTAAACAAAACTTCCATTGCAAAAGGAACTTAATACACAATCATCACCCCTTCATAAGATATATATTTATTGTAAATAATTTACTGTCGTCATCCCTACTCTAAGTTCCATAACCCTAGTTATGCGTTTATATACTTATAACTAGCACTAAATAATAACTATAGTAAATTAAACTAATAGATAGCATTAATACAATAGAGAGTAATATGAACCTTTGATTATTGCAATTCTCGGAAGAAATTTTTTTTCATTCAACAATAATCTACTAAAACTAGAAAGTAACACCTGAAAACTAAGAACAATTAATTCTAATATCGTGTAGTAATTCCAAACCCTTAGCAATACTTCATAATCCTAGATGTGTTGTCAAAAGAAATTTATATTATAATAGAGTCAAAATCTTAATCTCGATTGGACTCTAAATTGACTGGGTCAAACCCATTCCAATAAATAAGGTGGTCAGAAGGCGGGACTCATTGTGAGAGGGACTACCTCACATCGCGGGGTCCATTTCTCAAATCCAGCCTCATTTTGTTGAGTCTCTACAATTGAATTCTTGTACAGGTACAATGTGAGGCCTATCTTTGAGTCCTTCTTGTATCTATTCTTGTTTCATCTTAGTCTGGATTATTGCGCTCTGTGTTCCAATCCATCATATAGGTCATTTCTTTCTATTTTTGGCCTAAAATCAACCTAATCATATCTATTAACTCATGACAACGTATAATCACTAAACACATGAATATTCACCGTACTATAATCAAAATGTAGCTAAAACATGGGGTAAGCTATGGTGTTTGAATGCGTAATTTCACTCTTGATCACCACCTCACACTTACAAACCTTTTTACATCCTCGAACAATTCATCCTATCCTTTATAGACTCGTTATCATATCATTTCCGATTGAAACAAGGCTACTCTCCAATTCTGAATAATGACCCTCTAGGTAATTTCTTTGTTGATGCCTTTTGCTCAATGTTTAGAGTATTCCTATAGTGACCCCAAGTCATTTATGACTTACGGGGACTGAAAATTTTGTCCCATAATTGTTCTTTTGGTTTTTATGGGAATTTATGTATTTTGGAGTTTTTTTTTAAACCTTGAACCGTTGATTTTGATCAAAGGTTCCGAAAGACGACCTTAGAATCCAATTCTAACGGTTTCATCAACTCCGAAAGGGTAATATTAGGCTAGTGGCATGATTGGCTTGGATGAAAATACTGTCAACACGATTAGTTTTAAAATATTGAATTTTGTTTAGAACGACCTTTCATGCGGATCCCGAGGCTCTCAGACTGATTTCGAGCCCTCTGTGGATTTTTGCTTAAAATAGAGTTTGTGAGTGTGGGACCCACTTTTTACCAAGATGACCTCGTATGGAAGTTTCAACTGCTCAATTGAGTTTGTAATAATGAATTTTGTAGGGTAGCATATCTCATTAGAGTGCACGGGGTTCCAAACTATTTATGAACACTCCGCTGGAGATTTAAAAGTGGCCAAAACTAGCTAATGTTCATCAGCTGGTGCATGTAATTTTACCCTAGGTGTTCACGGGCTCTTGGTCACTTTTTCGAGGACATGATCCCTTTGCATCATGGCCGCGTAGCCCTTGGTCGCGATAGCGATTAAGGGTTGACTTAGTTGACCTTCTTTGGTCATTCTGATTGAGAGTTCTAACCTTCGCAATCGCGATGGTCAGCTGTCACGACCCAAAGTACACCTTAGACGAGACATGGTGTTTGAGACACCGAAATACCCTACACAAGCCACTTGACATACATTTACACAATATAATAGATAAAAGCAAAGAGTCTCATACGATTAAAAGAGTTTGAAATTTAAAACTGGAAGTCTAACATAGTCTTGACAAGCCATCTATTACATCAAGAGGAGTGGTTGAAACGTAACTCGTACACCACGTACAACATCCGAGCTTAAGAGACATAAGAAAGCAATAAATGTTACACGGTCCTCATAGTATGAGTACTCACCAAGTATTCAAATATCTAGAGTGATCAACTAGCCAAGAATGAAGGGAGAAGAGTTATCAAGCCTTACATTAGTGAAACAATGTAGGCACAAGTATGCATTAGTACATGGAATGTAATAAGAATGAGGGATATACATAAAAATGTAAACATGATCATAAGGGGATATAATTGAAAACATGAAATGCTTGACCAAGCTAAACATAGTAACACCATTTAAGAAGAACTGTAGATCATGAACATGGTCAGTACATCTTGAATTCATAAAGAAAACTTCTTAAAAAATTTAGGAATCACTTAGTTCATTTTGTCATATATTTACTATTAACTGACATAGACCATGTGAGCAATAACATTTAATCTGGTATCTTGCTTCCACACCGAAAAGAGATGTCCCTAGTTTCCAAGGAAAGGACCTTAGCTTCTAGCTTGTGTGGATCCAATAGCTATGTCACTTAAGACAACCTAGGGGGCACATTGTTAGGGACAAGGAGATTGCTACTAGAGACCCAACTACTACTAACTAGAGAGCTTCCATCTCAATATACTCTCGGTGTTAAGTAAAATCCCAACAGAATTAGTCATAAATATAAGCATATCATCATCCGTGGAAAACACAATTAGGCTACTAATCCAAGCTAAAAACATCAATGAATAGCTCCCTAAATCTTGAATTATGCATGAGTGAGAAAACCTTTAACCAAACCATGATCCCTTAATGTGAGAAAACCTTTCACAACTTAATTGATGCTAATCTTAAAGCAACCGAGATCATAAATAATCCTTTTTCATAAATGTAACACCTAAGAATTTAAAGGAATGAAAAAAAATGTTGTTTTTGGGTTGCAAGTGTGACCTATGGCTCCTACCTACGATTCGTAAAAGCATCTACTTACCGTAGATGGCATCCATAGGTACAATGGAAATGAACAAAAAGATTTGGGAAAATTTTTAGGACCTACGGTGGCCATGTACGGTCCGTAGGTATAACTAACAACCGTACATGGGTCCCGTCGATGGATGGTCCAAATTCATGCCTTTCAACATTACCTACGACCGACCAATACAATCCGTAGTAGGACCTATGTGTAACATCTCGCAATTTGAAATAGCTAGGAAGAAGCTAAGAATTGGAAATAGTCATTTTTGGAAAGAATTGAAAATCTGGAAAATTGTTTAGGTTAGGAAAGTGAGATTTTGGTCAATTTCAAACAACCATAACTCCTAGCTCAGGATGATTTAGGTGTACTTCCATATATGGTTGGAAATCTCTTGGAATTATCTTTCCAACGCCACCGAGTTGTATGAGTAAATTATGCCCTTTGGAAGTTGGGCTATTGGATTAAGGAAAGTCCAAATCCGGATTTTTGAAGAGTAGTTTGGTCTTTTCCTTACCCTTTTATTTTAATTCGTTTTTGGTAATTACTTAGGGGTCTAAACTGAACTTAGTCAGTTTACGCTTTTGGAAAAAAAGTTAGGGTTTTGAGAGAAGAGAAAAGAAGAGGAGAAAAGAGGGAAAAGGAAAAAAACGTTCAAGATTCGTCAAGATCGTCGAGTTTGGCTTGTGGATTTTGTCGGGGGTGATCCATACAAGGTATGTGAGATCATATAGGGTTGGGTTAATTCACCCACGTGCCAATCATGATTTATTTCAGCGAATTTAGGTCCTTGAAAGCTTTGAAATTGAGTTCTTGAATGGGTTTGTTGAAGTTTCATTAGATTCTTGTTTCGTTGAATTCGTTGAGGAGTTGTTTGATCCTAATATGTGATTTTAGGTTCGATTTTGAGTAGAATCTGATGTACTTTGAACATTTAATCGATTCTAAGTGTTGGGTAAAAGAACCTACATAGTTTAGAGGGTTTAGAGCCAAAAAATGAAGAAGAGATTTCATTGGACGAAATCTGACATCAGTGGCGCGTCGCGGCGGTGCTTCCCAGTTTTGGGAATTTTTCCTTTCACGTTGCGGAGCCGTCACAGAGTCTTCTGCCTCAGAAATCAATTTCCAAACTAAAAATTAAATATGTCTCCGCGTCGCGGACCCACCCTCAGATATTGATTTTTTGTCTTTTTCTTATGTTTAGCTATCTAAATTTATTCCTAAACATCATGAGATCTTTGCTATCACAAATTACGATCCTTGAATCCATAATTCAATTTAAGGATCAGTTAGGAGTCAAGTCAAGACAAGACAAGAAGTCAAGAGTTAAGTTAAGAGAAGTTCATAAAGTTTCATTTTTTAAAAGTCTTTTACAAACGTTTTAACTTTATTTTAAGACTTAAATTATGATTTGAGTAAAGAGTATAGAGTAAAGCTTGAAGTTCATTTCTTCAAAAGTATATGGGGAATATGTATTTCCAAAAGGTTTAAAAGGTTTTATCATTTGAACAAGAAAGGAAAACCTTGATTTCCAAAGAGCCTTTGAGCTAAAGAGTAAATGCTTTCATTATTAAGCAAGAGGGGAAACTTTGATTTCCAAGATAGCCTTTGAGCTAAGTTTTGAACAATTATCTCAAATCACAGAAAGAAGTATGTTTTAAACATAAATAACTAGTATCATATTTTGGGAGTAGTATTGAGCACCGATATGGGGACGAGCTTGAGTTCAAATAACTCACGTCTCCATAAACCATGTAGCCATCATGGGTAGAAAAGGGTCATACTTTTAGATGAATCCTTTTCGCATAGACTAGTGGATCCACTTAGTAATTTAGGTCCTATACCCCCGGCAGGGTATAAGATGCACTAGCAGCATGAATGAGATCGTTGTATCATCACAATAACTTTTATGTGATGGTTGTCGGTTAGATAAACTCCTACAGTAGTACTTTGTATTTTTATATACATCAGTTTGTTTGTATTTTTACATACATCTCAGGGTTATTTGTATCTTTGCAGACACACATAGTTGACATTATGTTTTAAACAACTTTTCTTTATACTACACTTATTTTAAACTACTTTATATTGAAATGAGTTCAGTTATGTTGAGTTGAGTTGAGCTAGGTAAGTTCTTCAGTTCCTTTGAGATTCTTTTCAAGCCTATATTGTGTTTAGCATTCCAAATCGCATAGTCGTACATTCAATGTACTGATGCCAATTGGCCTGCATCGTATGCAGATGCAGACACATGTAACTAGGATCGGCATCCAGCGTATTGTTGATCCAGTGAGTAGTTCAGAGTCTGTTGGTGAGCCTCTTTACATTCTGGGGGATCCCTTTTGTTTACTTTCAGTATTAGATAGTTCATTAGGATGTCGTGGGCCTGTCCCGACATCCATCTCAGTTGTTTTAGTGGCTTCATACATAGTCAGTCAGATGTTAGTTCATTCGTCATCATTTCGTTATTGACTTATGTTCAGATTTGAGTTGCCATTTTGGCTAAGTTAAATGTTTATTTTCAAAACATTATGAGTTCAGTTTGAGACAGTTAAGTTGTTTAGCATTTGAATTCCTTTCTTATTGCATATCGTCTTCCGCTGAGTAAGTAAGCCAGGCCAAGGGTTCGGTTGGGGCCAATAATGGTTCTCGAGTGCCAGCCACGTCCGGGGTGTAGGCTCGGGGAGTGACAAGCTTGGTATCAAAGCACATAGTTCAAGAGTTCTAGGGAGTCTATGAAGTCGTGTCTGTAGAGTCCTATTTATCTGTGTGAAGCACACCATATCTATAATTAAGAGGCTGTAACATTTAGGAAAGTTTCTCACTTCTTTCACACTCATTTTGTGCTTTAGAGTTTGATCTCTAAAAAGTTTCCCTCTAATTCGTGCTTGCGCGTGTTTCCAAATAACCATGCCTCCACTGAGAGCAGTCAGAGATCGACCTACTAGGAGAAATGTCGAGGAACAAGGGGTACCTAATGCACTAGAAGTACAACCCCAAGTAGAGGTCACCAAGGCCGAATTCTGTGAAGTTATCCGGATATTAAGTCAAGTTGCAACCTATCAAATTGGATAGAGAGATAATAGACAAGAAGTTACTGATACTTCAAGGATCCGTGAGCTTTTAAGGATGAACCCACCAAGCTTCACAGGTTCAAGTGTCACTGAGAATCCAGAGAACTTCATTGAGGAGCTGAAAAGGGTATTTGATGTGATGCATGTTGCTGATGCGGAGAGGGTGGAACTAGCTGCATACCAAATGAAGGGTGTCGCTAGAATCTGGTTCGACCAATGGAAAAAGAGTAGGGTTGAGGATGCGCCAATAGTGAGTTGGGTTGTGTTTGAGAGTGCTCTCATGGGGCGTTTCTTTCCCCGTGAGTTGCGAGAGGCAAAGATAAGAGAGTTTCTCACCCTTAATCTAGAGTCTATGAGTGCTTATGAGTACATTCTGAAGTTCACACAACTTTCCCGCTATGCTCTGGAGATGGTTGCTCACATGAGGAGCATGATGAGTTTATTTGTTGCTGGGTTGTCTCGTCAGTCAAGCAAGCAAGGCAAGACAGCTATACTGATAGGGTATATGGACCTAGCAAGGCTTATGAACCATGTACAATAAGTTGAGGAGGATAAGCTAAATGATAGAGAAGAGTTTAAGAATAAGAAGGCTAAGACATCAGGGAACGAGTTCAGGCAGCAAAAGAGTAGTGCAAACCGGTCTTCTTTCCAACAAAAACAGAAGGGACCTGCCCCCATCATCTGCTAGTGCACCTGCACCTAAGAACAAATGTGAGTACAATAGTCAGAATTCCCAGAGTTTCAGAGCTAAACTTGCCTATTCTCAAGGAAGTATTGCACAGAGGGGTAGTAAGCCTCCTGCAAGTACTAAGTGTGGTAGGAACCACTCATGGATGTGTCATGATAGCTCCACTAGTTGTTTCAAGTGTGGTGAGAACGGTCATTTTATGAGAGAGTGTCCTGAGAACAGGCAGAGTAATGGTAAAGAGGGTAATAAAGCCCAGTCTTCTTCAGTTGCTTCACCAGACAGAGCTACACTTAGAGGAGCTACTTCAGGTACTGGCGGAGGAACATACCGCTTGTATGTTATTAATAGTTGCCAAAAGCAAGAGGATTCGCCAGATGTCGTCACTGGTATGATCCAAGTCTTTGACTTTACTGTCTATGCTTTGCTAGACCCAGGAATGAGTTTACCTTTTGTAAATCCTTATGTTGTTATGAATATTGATGTTATTCCTGAACAACTTAGTGAACCATTTAGTGTTTCTACATATGTTGGTGATTCGATTCTAGCAGAAAGAGTTTATCGTGATTGTTTCGTTTCCGTCAATCACAAGAGTACCATGGTATATTTTGATGTCATTCTAGGTATGGACTGACTTCATGCCTATTATGCCTCAGTGGATAGTAGAACTTGAGTTGTAAAGTTTTAGTTTCCAAATGAGCCAGTGTTAGAGTGGAAAAGCAGTTCAGTTGTACCTAAGGGTCATTTTATTCCTCACCTTAAGGCAATGAAGTTAGTTTCTAAGGGGTGTGTCTATCACATAGTCCAAGTTAATGACTCTAGTGTTGAGATACCTCATATTCAGTTAGTTTCAGTAGTAAGAGAGTTCCTAGAATTCTTTCCAGAAGATTTATCCGGAGTCCCTCGTGAGAGAGAAAGAGACTTCGATATAGACCTTCTTCCAAATACTCGTCCTATATTTATTCCGCCATATAGAATGGCACCAACAGAGTTGATAGAGTTATAAGAGCAATTGAAAGTTAGGGAATGTGATATTCCAAAAACAACATTCAGGACCCATTAAGGTCATTATGAGTTTCTATTCATGTCGTTCGGTTTGACTAATGCACCAACAACATTCATACACCTTATGAATATAGTCTTCAAACCTTATTTAGATATGTTTGTTATAGTCTTCATTGATGACATACTAATCTATTCAAGGAATGAAGAAAATCATGCTAGCCATCTTAGAATAGTACTTCAGACTTTGAAAGATAGGAAGTTGTATGCCAAGTTCTCTAAGTGTGAGTTTTGGCTTGAGTCTGTGCCATTCTTGGGCCACATAGTTTCCGATGATCGAATTAGAGTTGACACTCATAAGATAGAGGGAGTGCAGAACTGGCCTAAACCCACATCTCCAACGGATATTAGGAGTTTCTTGGGTTGGCTGACTATTATAGAAGGTTTGTCGAACGGTTCTCGTCTATTTCGTCTCCTTTGACCAAGTTGACTCAGAAGACAGTGAAGTTTCAATGGTCTAAAGCTTGTGAGAAAAACTTTCAGGAATTGAAAAAGAGGTTAACTACTGCCCCAGTTTTGACCTTACCGGAAGGTATTCAAGGTTTTGTGGTGTATTGTGATGCATCTAGTGTTGGCTTGGGTTGTGTATTAACGCAGAATGGCAAAATTATAGATTATGCCTCCAGACAGTTAAAAGTTCATGAGAAGAACTAGTCAACACATGACTTAGAGTTGGTTGCCGTAGTATTTGCTTTGAAAATATGACATCATTATCTTTATGGTGTGAATTTGGATGTGTTCACCGATCATAAGAGCCTTCAGTATGTGTTTAGTCAGAAAGAGCTTAATCTCAAAGGCTAATGTTGTTGCTGATGCCTTAAACAGGTTGTCTATAGGTAGTACCGCCCATGTTGAGGAAGATAAGAAAGATTTTGCAAAAGATGTGCATAGACTTGCATGTTATGAGTTCTACTAATAGATTCCACAGAAGGAGGAGTGGTGGTGATGAATGGGAATAAATCATCATTAGTGTCAGAAGTAAAAGGAAAGCACGATCAAGATCCTTTATTGCTTGAATTAAAGGCAAGTGTTCATAAGCAAAAAGTGATGGCTTTTGAACAAGGGGGAGATCGTGTTTTGAGGTATCAAGGTGGATTGTGTGATTCCGTGTACTTGAATGTTTCACCCATGAAGGGTGTTATGAGATTTGGGTAAGAAGGGGAAACTTAGCCCCCAGTATGTTGGTCCTTACAGAATTTCCAAAAGGATTGGCAAGGTAGCTTATGAATTGGAGTTACAACAAGAGTTAACAGCGATTCATCCGGTATTCCATGTCTCCATGTTGGAGGAGTGCATGGGAGATCCTTCACTTATCATACCAACTGAAGATATTGGTATCAAGGATAGCTTGTCTTATGAGGAGATTCATGTTCAAATTCTAGATTGCCAAGTTCGCAAGTTGAGAACAAAAGAGGTAGCATCAATCAAAGTTCTTTGGAGGAACCAATTTGTTGAGGCAACTACTTCGGAAGCTGAGGAAGATATAAAAAAGAGATATCCACATCTCTTTGAGTCTAGAGAAAATGCAGACCAAGGTACTAATTCTCTTCTTAGTAATCTTTAAATTATAAGTTAGCATGTTGTAATTGCTTTGCTTGTTGGGTGTTTGAACTTGATGTTACCACCCTTAGCCTAATAAGAGTAATCTCATTTGAGGACGAATGTTCCCAAGGGGAAGACGTTGTAGCATCTCACAATTTGAAATAGCTAGGAAGAAGCTAAGAATTGGAAATAGTCATTTTTGGAAAGAATTGAAAATTTGGAAATTTGTTTAGGTTAGGAAAAATGAGTTTTTGGTCAACTTCAAACGGCCATAACTCCTAGCTCAGGATGAGTTAGGTGTACTTCCAGATATGGTTGGAAATCTCTTGGAATGATCTTTCAAACGCCGCCAAGTTTGCGTGATTCTGAGTTTTTATGAGTAAGTTATACCCTTTGGAAGTTGGATTGTTGGATTAAGGAAAGTCCAAATCCGGATTTTTGAAGGGTAGTTTGGTCTTTTCATTACCCTTTTATTTTAATTCGTTTTTGGTAATTACCTAGGGGTCTAAACTAAACTTAGTCAGTTTACGCTTTTGGAAAAAAAGTTAGGGTTTTGAGAGAAGAGAAAAGAAGAGGAGAAAAGAGGAGAAAGGAGAAGAACGTTCAAGATTCGTCAAGATCGTCGAGTTTGGCTTGTGGATTTCGTCGGGGGTGATCCCTACAAGGTATGTGAGATCACATAGCGTTGGGTTGATTCGCCCACGCACCAATCATGATTTATTTCAGCGAATTTAGGTTCTTGAAAACTTAGAAATTGAGTTCTTGAATGGGTTTGTTGAAGTTTCATTATATTCTTGTTTCATTGAATTCGTTGAGGAGTTGTTTGATCCTAATCTATGATTTTAGGTTCGATTTTGAGTAGAATCTGATGTACTTTGAACATTTAATCGATTCCAAGTGTTGGGTAAAAGAACCCACAGAGTTTAGAGGGAATAGAGTCGAAAAACGAAGAAGATATTTCGTCAGACGAAATCCGACATCAGTGGCGCGTCGCGGAGCTGGTTCCCTGTTTTGGGAAGTTTCATTTCGTGTCACGGAGCCGTCACGGAGTCTTCTACCTCAGAAGTCATTTTTGAAACTAAAAATTAAATATGTCTACGCGTCGCGGACCCACCCTTAGATATTGATTTTTGGTCTTTTTCTCATGTTTTGCTGTCTAAATTCATTCCTAAACATCATAAGATCTCTCCTATCACAAATCACGATCCTTGAATCCATAATTCAATTTAAGGATCAGTTAGGAGTCAAGTCAAGACAAGTCAATAGTTAAGTCAAGAGTTAAGTTATGAGAAGTTCATAAAGTTTCTTTTTTTAAAAGTCTTTTACAAACGCTTTAACTTTGTTTTAAGACTTAAGTTTTGAGTTGAGTAAAGATTAAAGAGTAAAGAGTAAAGCTTGAAGTTCATTTCTTCAAAAGTATATGGGGACTATGTATTCCCAAAGGATTTAAAACATTTTCACATTTAAACAAGAAAGGAAAACCTTGATTTCCAAAGAGCCTTTGAGCTAGTTTTCAGAAAAGGGTAAATGCTTTCATTATTAAGCAAGAGGGGAAACTTTGATTTCCAAGATAGCCTTTGAGCTAAGTTTTGAGCAATTATCTCAAATCACAGAAAGAAGTATGGTTTAAACATAAAGAGCTAGTATCATATTTTGGGAGTAGTATTGAGCACCAATATTGGGACGAGCTTGAGTTCAGATAACTCACGTCTCCATAAACCATGTAGCCATCATGGGTAGAAAAGGATCATACTATTTAGATGAATCCTTTTCGCATAGACTAGTGGATCCACTTAGTAATTTAGGTCCTATACCCCTGGCAGGGTATAAGATGCGTTGGCAGCGTGAGGGAGATCGTTGTATCATCACAAAAGCTCTTATGTGATGGTTGTCGATTGGAGAAACTCCCACGGTAGTACTTTGTATTTTTATATACATCAGTTTATTTGTATTTTTACATACATCTAATAGTTATTTGTATCTTTGCATACACACAGAGTTGACATCATGTTTTAAACAACTTTTCTTTATATTGCACTTGTTTTAAACTGCTTTATATTGAAATGAGTTCAGTTATGTTGAGTTGAGTTGAGCCAGGTAAGTTCTTCAGTTCCTTTCAGATTAATTTCAAGCCATATGTTGTGTTTAGCATTCCAACTCGCATACTCGTACATTCAGTGTACTGATGCCAGTTGGCCTGCATCGTATTATGATGCAGACTTAGGTAACTAGGATCACCATCCAGTGTATCGTTGATCCAATGAGTAGTTCAGAGCCTGTTGGTGAGCCTCTTTGCATTTTGGAGGATCCCTTTTGTTTACTTTCAGTAGTAGATAGTTCATTAGGATGTCGTGGGCCTGTCCCGACATCCATCTCAGTTGTTTTAGAGGCTTCATAGATAGTTAGTTAGATGTTAGTTCATTCGTCATCATTTCGTTATTGACTAATGTTCAGATTTGAGTTGCCATTTCGACTAAGTTAAATGTTTATTTTCAAAACATTATGAGTTCAGTTTGAGACCGTTAAATTGTTTAGCATTTGAATTCCTTTCTTATTGCATATAGTTTTCCGTTAAGTAAGTAAGCCAAGCCAAGGGTTCGCTTGTGGCCAACAATGGTTCTTGAGTGCGAGCCACGTCCAGGGTGTAGGCTTGGGGCATGACACTATGGACCCTAGGTCTGAATCGTAGGTGAGGCTCGACATTTTTATTTTAAGAGCTTTTGGGTGTTTTCCTAATTATTCTAACCCATTACTTCATCATTTTACCTCGAAAACTAAACCCTATAAATACCCTTCTCCCTTAGAAATTTCCCCCATTATTCATTCGCTCAAATTACTAAAGTCTCTCCAATGTTTTCTCCAAAAAACAAATCTTCACTCTAAATCAAGGAGGAAGAAGCTAGAGTTCTTCAAGTTCAAGTCTCCTTTCTTCATCATTTCTTGGGGCTTAAATTAAGGTACGTACAGAGTTAATCAATGGGTTTCAATCATCCATTAAGCCCCCAAAGATTTTTCAATTCTCCAATTTAATTTCCCAAGACTTGATTAGGTTTTCACTCAATTCCTCGCGGGATCTATTTGTATGGATTTAATTGCTTTATTATGATCTTATTTTTTGATGATTTGGACTTAATTACTTACTTTTCAACTAATTTCATGTGAACCCATGCATTCATCTATGAATTTTGACTATGAACCCTAACTTACATGAATTTATAAAGATTCTTGAATATATGAATATATTTTTATGAAATTATGCATGTTTTTTATGAAAGCAATGTTTATGACTCAAGTAAGATTATAGATGAACGTATCTATATATTCTATGAAGCTTGGCCGCATGACATGAATGTCATCTAGATTTGCCTCCAATGTTTTTTGGGCTATTTTCCTTAATTAGGTCTTGATTCGTGTGGTATTTGGATATGCCATCAATGATTATAGATCACGCTTTTAAAACTATTTCCATTAGTAGTAAGACACTTCTAGCATGAAGTTAACGACTATGGGCATTAAAAAACTATTATGAAACGATCATGGATGATGAAATGTTTTCTCACACATGGTCTAAGGAGCTACCCTATGATGTTTTCTAGCTTGAATTAGTATCTTAGTTGTACTATTCCATGGATTATAAAAAATGAATAAGATTAATGACTATTCCGTGGGATTTATTCTTAGCACCAAGAGGATATTGAGATGGAAGCTCTCTCATAGGTTGAGGCCAGGTCTCAAGTAGAAATCTCCTTATCCCATAACTATGTGTCACCATAGGATGATTGGCGTTGATAGAAATTAGCTAGTGGATCCACTTTAGCTCAAATTTATGGTTCTTACCTTGGTAAGTGAGGACACCCCTTTTTGGTGTGGGGTAGACACTAGATTCCATATTATAGCTCACATGATCTATATGTCGGTTAGTGATAAAATTCCCACAAAATGAATTTAGTTAATTAATAATATTTTCTTAAGATTCCTTTTCTGATTTAAAGATAAATTTCCATGTTCATGATTTATGATTTTACTATGTCTTAATTTGGTCATGCATTTCATGTTTTTTTATTATCTCCCATTATGATCACGTCTCATGCTTTATTGCATTCCCCTCATACTTAGCACATTCCCTGTACTAATGCATACTTGGGCCTACATTATTTCACTAATGTATGGCCTGACAATTCTTATCCTTTCGCTCGTGTCTAGTTGATTGCATTAGTGATTTGAATTTCTGGTAAGCCCTCATACTTCGAGGATGATGTCACTTTTATACCTTTACATCATTTCTATTTTTTAGACCTTGTATGTGATGTATTGATTAAGTCCCAATCACTTTCCTTATGGTGTATTAGATAGCTTAGTGAGACAAATGTTCGACTTCTGCGTTGATTCAACAACTATTTTGAAATATGGAATGCTATCTTTTGAACTCTTTAAATTTTATTATCTTGTATAATGGTTGCTAAGTGGCTTGTGTAAGTCCTCTTGGGGTCTTATACGGCATGGCACATCTAGGGTGTACTTTCGGCCGTGACAAATTTGATTTTTCAGAGCACAAGGTTTAGAAAGGTTGTAGGATGTGTCATAAGCCACATCGAGTAGATTCTTGTTCATAATTGCGAAGCACTCCACATTTATGAATGAAAGGCTATAAGATGTTTAGGAAACTCCACTTTTTCCTTTACTCTAAAGTCATGCCATATAATTTATCTCTATAAAGTTCCTCTTTTCGTAACCCCTATTTATGCTTTCCGGAATATGCCTCCACATAGGAATATTATGATAATGAATGTTCATGAAAATGTGGAGCCCAAGGTTCCCTAAGTATCAGTCGACCCTTTTGTCGATCAATTGACTAACGATGAGTTTTGAACCGTATTTCATGCATTGGCCCAAGCTATGCTGGCTCAAGAAAATACAAAGGTTGTGGATCCCGTGAAACTAAGGATGGGTACAATGGGAACAAGGGTGATGGACTTTACTAGAATGAATCCTCAAGAAATTCATGGGTCTAGAGTTTAGGAAGATCCTCAAGAGTTAATTTATGAGGTTTATAAGATAGTGGGAATCATGGGTATCACTTCAGTTGAAAAGGCGGAATTGGCCGCTTGTAAACTTAAGGGAGCAATTTGGTTTAACCAATGGAAGGAAGAGAGGGCAATAGATGCGGGTCCTATTAGCTGGGAGAAATTTAAGGTTGTTTTCCCCTTGAGATAAAGGAGGCAAAGGTACTTGAGTTCATTAACCTTCATCAAGGGACATATAAGTGCGAAGAAGTATGCTTTGAAATTCATCCAATTGTCCAAATACGCTCCAACCACTATGGTTGTCGATTCAAGGGCAATGATAAGTAAATTTGTGTCGGGTGCTTCCGACTTGGTGGTCAAAGAATGCCTAATCATCATCTTTGTTAAAGAGATGGATGTATCCCGTTTGATGGTTCATGTTCAACAAATAGAAAAGGAGAAGCTTAAGGAGAAAACTAGGTATTTAAAGAGGGTAAGAAGGGAAAATGGAGATTTTTTACATCCAAGGTGCAATAGAGGTAATCGTTCTCAAGGTAATGATTCTAGTGACCAAATAGTACCCAAGTGTTGGGAGTGTGGAAGAAGACACATGGATGCATGTCTAGCCGGTTCAAATACATGCTTTGGGTGTGGAAAGAGTGGTCATGAGATGAGAGATTGCCCATTTACTACTTCTAAGGGAAGGGATGGTAGGC
This sequence comes from Solanum acaule, assembly GCA_036250505.1. Classification (NCBI taxonomy): domain Eukaryota; kingdom Viridiplantae; phylum Streptophyta; class Magnoliopsida; order Solanales; family Solanaceae; genus Solanum; species Solanum acaule. The sequence continues at coordinate 7,536 of JAJOOR010021227.1, read as the reverse complement.
AAGATCAAACTCGACAAAATCACGAGGGTTCCCTAGATCCGGTAATTGGCAAGTTATGATCTTTATACATTGCTTGATGTTGGATATTTCATTGGATATGGTAAGACTCCATGTGTGGTAAATGTGTTTGAAGTTGACCTTGAAATCTTGGTGGAACTTCCTTTAGTGTTTACTTGTATCAATGGTTTTGTGGTTGTTAAGACTTAGGTGCTATGCTTGGATTGAGGGAGATGGATTTGAAAGACTAGTGACATTTGCTCCCAAGGGAAATATGGTGCTTGTTTCAATTGTTGGTATGTGTGAGGTACTAATTAAATTGTTTGAAAGCTTCCTTTCTTTGGGTTGGTATGTGAGAGGCTGGAGACGGTATGATGTCTTAGTTACCCTATCTCTTTCCTTCATCATCGGGTCTAGTTTGAGGAATAGCCCCTCATGTTCACTCTTTAGGATTCTTGCGTTCTTAGTCATTCTCATGTTTCTTCATGCATGCATGCTCATGATAATTCAGATTTTTAAGATATTGATTTAGCTCCATTGATTGCTTCATGATAATGTGCATTTGTATTAGCTTCGAAAATAAATTTATGAAAATATGATTTAAAAGTATGTTTTATCTTGAAGTTAATATTCTTCATTGATTATGTGCATTTTGATGAAATTGCATTCATGTTGGATTGCTAGTTTCTCTCCTACTCTATTCATGCTATGTTTTATCTTGAAGTTAATATTCTTCATTGATTATGTGCATTTTGATGAAATTGCATTCATGTTGGATTGTTAGTTTCTCTCCTACTCTATTCATGCTAGCTTGAGTCACATTCGAGGACGAATGTTCCATAGGGGAGATATTGTAAAATCTCAGAATTTACAAAAATGAAAAGTGCAGTTCTTAGGTTGCAGGTGTGACCTATATCTCCCACCTACGGTTCATAGAAGCATCTACTAACTGTAGATGGCATCCGTAGGTACAATGGAAATGAAGAAAACTTTTCAAATTTTTTTTAGGACCTACGGTTGCCATGTACAGTCCGTAGATAGATCTACCAACCGTACATGGGCCCCATCGATTGATATTCCAAATTCAAGTCTCTGACCCTTACCTACGGTTGACCAGGATTGCCCATAGTAGAACCTAAATCTAAACCCTATAACTGGGTCTTTTCTTAATTGTTCTAACCCAAATCTACGTCATTTTACCCCCTAAATCTAAACCCTATAAATACCCTTAACCCTTAGAAATTCCCCCCCAACTTATTCAATTTCAATCTCTCAAATTCCTAAAGTCTCTCCAATGTTTTCTCCCCAAAAAAAAATCTTCTCTCTAGATCAAGGAAGAAAAAGCTACGGTTCTTCAAGTTCACGTATCCTTTTTCATTATTACTTAGAGATTCAATCAATGTATGTAGGGAGCACATAAATGTGTTCTAATCTTCCATTGAGTCCCCAAAGTTTCTTCAATTCTCCAAATCAATTATCCAAGATTTGATTATGTTTTTACTCAATTCCTCATGGGTTCTATTTGTATGGATTCAGTAACTTTATTATAATCTTATTTTGATGATTTGGACTTAATTACATTCTTTTAAACTATTTTCATGTGAACCCATGCATTGATCTATGAATTTTAACTATGAACTCTAACTTACATGAATTTATGAAGAAGCTTGAATCTATGAATATATTTTTTATTAAAGCAATGTTTATGACTCAAGTAAACTTATAGATGAAGGTATTTCTATGTTCTATGAAGCTTGACCACATGACATAAATGACATCGAGATTTTCCCTCAATGCTTTCCGGGAAATTTTCCTAAATTAGGTCCTTATTAGTATGGTATTCGAATATGCCATCAATGATTATATATCACGCTTTCAAAACTATCTTCGTTTGTAGTAGGACCCTTCTAGCATGAAGTTAATGACTATGGGTCTCAAAAATCTATTATGAAAAGATCATAGATGGTGAAAGGTTTTCTCACGCATGGTCTAAGGAGCTACCCTATGATGTTTATAGCTTGCATTAGTATCTTAATTGTACTTTTCCATGGAGAATAAAAATGAATAAGTTTAATGACTATTCTATGGGATTTATGCTTAGCGCTGAGAGCATATTGAGATGGAAGCTCTCTCGTAGCTTGAGGTTGGGTTTCTACTAGCAATCTCCTTATCCCATAACTATGTGCCACCATAGAATGATTTTTCTTAGATATACATTAACTAGTTGATACACTTTAACTCAGATTTATGGTTCTTACCTTGGCAAGTGAGGACACCCTTTTGGTTTGGGGTAGACAGTAGATTCCACGTTATAGCTCGCATGGTCTATATGTCGGTTTATAATAAACTTCCCACCAAATAAACTAAGTTAATTATTCATGTTTTATGAATCTTACTTTTGTGATTTAAAGATGCAATGACCATTTTCATTATTTATGAATCTTCTTAAATAATTTTACCATGTTTTAACTTGGTCATGCATTTCTTGTTTTTCGATTATGTCCCTATATGATCACGTCTCATGTTTTATTGCATTCCCCTCATACTTAGTATATTCCATTTAATAATGCATACTTGTGCTTACATTGTTTTACTAATACGGGGCCTGACGATTTTTATCCATCTGTTCGTGGCTAGTTGATTGCATTAGAGATTTGAAGACTTGGTGAGTCCTCATACTTCGAGGACGATGTCATTTTATAGCTTTATGTTATTTCCATTTTTCAGACTTTGTATGTGATGTATGGGTTACGTCCCAATCACTTTCGTTATGATGTATTAGATGGCTTATTGAGACAAATGTTAGACTTCTTCTTTCATTCAAAAGCTCTTTTGAAATATGAAATGCTGTCTTTTGAACTCTTTAAATTCTATTATCTTGTATGATGTATGCTAAGTGGCTTGTGTAAGGTCTCTTTAGGTTTTGTACGCCATATCACGTCTACCGTGTACTTTGGGTCGTGAAAATAAATCATGCATACGTTCATACAAGCATCATTCATTAATTCATAGTTTTTCTTCAAATTCATGCAATCTGGGTTCATTGTAAAAAAAAAATTATTAGTGCATGGGTTCATATGTAATTGAATTTTAATAATCATAATATAATCAAAATCAAACAATTTAAATCCATACATATAGAACCCACGGGGAATTGAATAAAAACCTAACAAATTTAGGGAAATTGAATTGGGGAATTGGAGATTCATTGGGGACTCAATGGGTGAATGGAACCCATTGATGAACTCCCTACATACCTCAATCTCAAAGCCTACAAGCAATTGATGAAGAAACATTGAAGACTTGAAAAACTCTAGAAATTCCTTAAGAGCCTTGGATAGAAAACCTTGGAGAGGAACTTTTGTTGTATAGGGAATGTTGCAAATATACTTTTAAAATAACTACTGGCTGACCCTATGATTGCGACGTATGGACCATAGAAATTCCTACGGACCGTACTGTCAACTGTAAGTCGAAGAACTGGGGCCTACTTCTTGGGAAAAACCTACAACCCATTTCTATGAACCATTAAATTTCTCTGGTCCGTGGAACCTATCCATAGACCTCTATTTTCAACTCAAAATTTTACGAAGTCTGGGACCCTTCCATGGGACCTTCCTACGGTCCGTAGTCCATTCTCCATACCATCTTGGTCAATCGTAGAATCAGTTACTGGACTTGATTTCCAAATTACTTTCCAACTTCCTACGAGACTAGTCTGTGAACTGTAGAACTTCCTACGAACCATAGACTAGTCTCGTAGACTTGAACCAGTAGTGTTCTTTGACCTTCTTTCCTTTTCTAAATTTTGAGGTATTACAATATTTCCTTCCACTCTATTAATGTTCTACATGTTTTCCCTAAGTTTGACCAGTTTGAATGAAGGAATGAATCTCACTAAGAATGCTTTAATTAACTCCTCCCAAGAAGTGATAGAATCATTCAGCAACTCATCCAATCATCTAGTAGCTTCCCCCGTTAAGGGGAATGGGAATAATCGTAGCAGAATAGATTCTTGTGAGATATTCTTTAAGATGAACAACCCACAAATATCCATAAAGTTTCGAAGGTGTTCCTGAGGATCCTTCTGAGCTAAGCCCCCGAACATTCCGAATATTTGGAGTAGTTGTAGCATTGTTCTAGTACATTGCTTTCCTTGTTGTAGGAAGTAATCTGATAGCTCCATTCGTCTCAACGACATTCATGTGCATGCCACTCAAGTCAACTAACTGATAATTTTACCCATCGTGACTAGCGTCATCACTACCATTATCACTCATGATTATACCTACTAATAGGAAATACAACAGCACCAAACAGCAATCAGCAACAACTCAACAAGCTTACAAAGCAACTTCACTAATTGAATTCTTAACTACCATTCCCCGGCAGCAGCGCCATTTTCGATAAAGATCAAATTACCCTAAAACAATTAGAGGATTAAGCATTCGTTTTCAATAAATATACTCATTAAAGAGTCGGGTCGAATCCCACAAGGAATAATAAAGGATAAGAATTCAATTAGGAAATTAAGAATACTAATCTATTCATTGTAGCACTTTAGAACGAAAGAGTGGATGATTCCACCAAATTTAATAAAAATGTTTGAAGTATCAAGTGTAAAAATTAAACTAAAATTAGAAATTCAAGCAAGTAAGAAATAATCTAGGGCTGCATGGATTAGTAACGATGTCACATTGGGGTACTTGTGCTGCTCAATAGTACTATATAATCATTGATAGGCTAGGTAATCTTCAATAACACTAATCTTCTTTCGATCTCATTGAACCATTTCATAGAACCCCTTTTCGATCACATTTATGTGAATTACAAATTAACCTATTACCTTACATAAATCTCTCTTTCGAGTAGATTTGTGCAATTAGAGATGAACCATAAACTCTCTTTCGAACAAGCCATATAAATCAAACTTAAATTGTATGCATCGAACTAATTATTCATTCAACTGATCTATTTTGAGCATCGATAGAAGATCGAGATTATGATTAAGTTTGGAACCTTAACCCAAGAATTAACGTCATGCTAATTAGCTCAAAGCAATGAATGTATAGTAATAAAATAGAGAAAAACACAATATTACTACATTAAATCAACACCCAACCCCATAATTGCACCCCTAGAATTTAGATTTTAGCCACACATCATGATAGCAACCATGGATGAATCAACAACTTCGATTTCAACTCTCAATTACCCATTTCAAGAGTGTATTTTAAAACCCAAAAACTAAGAATGTTTCTTCAAAGGTTCAAAAAATAATTCTCCAAAATCTCATACAAAAATATGATACAAACTATGAATCCATTTTCTTTCTCTTTGTTACCATTTATAGTTTCCCAAAAATTTGCCCAAGATTCTACTAGTGACTTATTCGGTGACATTAGTCGGGCTCCCTTTACTCGTACAACGAATTTTCATTTAATCTTGAGCTCGCCTTCTTTTTCTTTAGGTTTCAGGTGTCTGAACCTTAGTTGGTGAACTCAATCGAGTCGGCCTTTCACATTTGATAGATCGCCAATCACTACCTTGTTTGCCTTTTCAACTTTTATTTACACTGAGAAATATGTCACTTTCGGCGATGAATTCCTATTTCACCCATTCACTTCGGTGAATCACCATTAATGTCTTTAGTCCACAACCTTCCTTGAGTCTTTTCAACTTTTAACACTATCAACTTGGGCGAGGTCAGGCCCTTTGGGCGATCCGCCCTTTTTGTTAGGCAACCCCAGCTAGGAATTTCTACTCTTCAAATGCTTTTGGCCTCTTTTTCATGTATTCATCCCAACCTTGTCCTTTTGCTTCCATTAACCGTAAAATATCATTAAAATAGGACATCAATACGAATTGATAATGGTAATTGTTGAAATAAAAAGTCCTCAAATGAGTGTAAATATACCACTCATCAACAACCCCAACTTTCACTTTTTCTTGTCCTCAAGTAAATCAAGAACACAATAAGTTCTACAAGTGTGTCTACTATAGTTCCTAATGAGGGTTAACATGCAAGTGTCACCACAAGACTACTAATGAGCATATGCAATAACTCAATCATGCTCAATAAGCTTTAAATGATGACTAATCGGGATCAATACAAGATCAAGCTCACTCATGCTCTCCAATAATGCAAAATCATGCTTCAACAAAAGCATTTAAGTGGCCTCACATCAAAAATGATTTTGTAATCTTATAAAGCATATTAATGAAAAAAAGTTAGGAGTCAATATAACTCTCACTCTCTAAAAGAGAAATACATGTAAGCTTTGTCCCATAGGTTTGCCCATATTTTCCAATCATCAGACAACCTAGTTTATGCAAAATCACAAGGGATTTTTTAGGCTTGTAATGGGGTTGAGGGTAAAGGTATTATCAATTTGGCTCAGTGACTTCACATTTTCAAAGCATTTTTGTACTTATTTTCACCTCTTCTCAAGTTCTTTTCATGTTTTTCACTTTGAAACTCAAACCTCAACTTTTCACTCAATTGGTTAGATACCCCTTTTATTTCATCACACTTTCTTTTTCATTTTAATTTTTAAGCTTTTTCTCTATCCCTCTTTTTTTTTTTTGCGGTGAGATTCATTCTTTTTGTCACAAACCTAAAAGTTGAGTCTCACTTTTCTTTCTTCACCTTTTGCTTGACTTTCTTTCCTCCTTCCTTTCCATACCCCCAACTTAGGCGTTTCAGCTAAGTAGACTATTCAAATAAATCAATCCTTAGAAAAGGGTTTTATGGGTGTGAGAAGCTAGGGATAATTTGGCTCAAGATGTTTCAACAAGGTTGACAAAAAATAGTTAAGGCTCATGCCAAAATGGTTGCACACCTCATAAGGTAGTCATGAAAGGTATGAACATTTGGGTTCCATCTCAAAATTTGTCTTCTTCTTTTTCTACCAACTTCTCCTCCACTTGTTCTTTCTCTCCTTTCTTCATCTCTTCTACAACTTCATTAACTTTTTTTGCAAAGTATTCATCAACTGCAACACAATTTTCATCGACTATTGCTAATGGAAGTATTTCATCAACATCAACTGCAGAACCATCTTCATCGTCTGTTGGTGTTGTATAGTCTTCATCAACTGCTGCAAGATCAGTGGCTTAGCATTCTTACAAATAAATTATTTTACAGAACTAGTATATAAATTAGTCTACCTTTATTTTTCTTGTTCTTTTGAGTTATCCTCAATTTCTCATCTCGTATAAAAGCATCAAGTTCCATCATTGATTGTTCAAGGAATGCAACCAGCTCAGACATATTATCTTCTTAACGATTACTCGAAATATTTTTTTGTCCACTCGAAACAGAATTCTCACAAGATTGGTTGGAATTGTTATTACCCATTATTCCATCCTCCTTGTTCTCTACTACTGAAGTGAGGACAATGACACCTTTCAAATTGGCCTTTAAGGCATCAATGAACGTGTCCTTCACTTTGTCCGTATATGGCTTTAATGTTGTCATATAACTTTCTTTTGTCTCACGGACAGTAGGTGTAAGGTATGGGTGCATAATCTACAAAT
>JAJOOR010021226.1:0-39982 GCA_036250505.1 Solanum acaule | reverse complement strand
GTTGTTGAGAATATTGGAGAGGTTGGAAGGAAAAGAAGAATGTGGAGCCTTCTAGTTGTGACAAGAGGAGGAAGTTCATTCCAAGAACTTCTGAGGAAATATCTAATAGTTCGGAGGAGGAGAGTGATCCTGATGTAGTTATTGTACCTCAGTTTTTTGTTGAGGGTAAAAACCACAGCAAAGACCGAACATATAATATTTGGCCACACTCTATGGACAAGTCTAAGAATAAGAATGATGAGGAGTCTGAGGAGGATGAATCTGATGACGAGGAGTTTGATGAGAAGGGGTCTTATTACGAGGAGTGTAAATCCTCGTATAAAGAGGACTGCGATGATCATAATAAACTCACTCCTCCAAAAGAGAAGGAACATGTTTATGTCAAAGAAACACTTCCTTTAATATTCCAGTTTGAAGGCGAGGAACCTCTTCCCCCAGAGAAAGAGAATGGGAAAAGGAAATTGAAGATCTTTTTTCTGAAATGGGCATATGTCTCTTGGAAGAACTAATTTCCTTTACGAATCCATCAGTTTCACTGATGCGGAGTGAAAAAGTAAGTGACTGCCAGATGGGGAACCATAAGCTTAAGCTAGATGAACAAATTGAACTCTCAGCAATAACTTCTAAATCCTAAAAAGTGTATGAAATTATACATCAACTAAAAATTTAAATTTAGAAAAAAAATACTAGTAAAAATAACAAATGAAATCGTGGACAAAGACATATAAATAAGTAAAAAATAAATGATGCAACACTATCTAGACAACTAATTAAGTTACATTTTGATTGTCCATCTCCCTTTTGCAAATTCACTAAATCAGCTTTGTGTTTTCAAGAATAGACACATTATACTCTTGATATGTCATAGTAGGCTAAGAAGCAGGAAGAGGGGGTTGGGGGGAATAGAAATCTTACAAAGATAATAGATTGAATCTTGATATCTTGTATACAACTATAAAACACTAAAATTATATGATTTTCCATCATGGTTGTGGATGAAACAACAATATTCGATATTGTAACACCCCGCTATTTGAAAGAACTAGAATTAAAAAGAAACCATTTTTGGAAAGATTGAATTTGGAAATTTTGGCAAGATTTGGTATGTATGAGTTTTGGGTCAACTTCAAACGACCATAACTCTTAGTACTGGATGAGTTAGGTGGGCTACAAGATATTAAGTAAAAAATCTTTGAATTATCTTTCCAACGCCACCGAGTTTAGTAATTTACGAGTTTGTATGAGGGAGTTATGCATGTTTAAAGTAGGGTTGTCTGAATAAGGAAAGCCACCCGGATTTTAGAAGGGTATTTTGGTCTTTTCATTACCCAATTAGTTTAATTTACGCTTTATAAAATTATGCTAGGGCTTTTAGAGAAGAAAAACGAGGAGAAAAGAGGAGAAAATCAAAGGTTCATCGCGTTCTTGAGTTTCATTTGCGAATTTTGCCAAGGGTTAATCCCTCTGAGGTATGTGAGTTCTTGATGAATTTTGTTGAAGTTTCATTTGAATGTTGATTGTTGGGTTTTCGAGGAGTTCTTGAGATGATTTCATTTGATCTAAGGTTGCTTTTGAGTATATTCTTTTCTACTTTGGGTGGGTATTCGAATCTAAGTGTTTGGGGAAGAAACCAATTGAATCCAGACGCTTTAGGGTCGAAAAATGAACCAGAAATTTAGGGGTTTTCTAGGAAGGGGGTTGGCGCACTGCACCAGCATTAAGGTTTTGTAGTACTAGTTTGGTCTCTAGGGAGCCGTGCCACTCAGTGCGCCCCAAGCCAACTTTTGTAGTTCAGGCTCTGGTGCCCTGTGCCACACAGTACGCCTGGGTCGCCAGGTCCTCTATCCTTTCCCATTTCTTTAAGTTTGAGTTCCCTCGAATCGTACCTATGTTTTCTAGTTGTTGTCCGCACTCTAAGGTACGTTTAAACATTGATAGATCATCTATAACATGAGATCATAACCCTTGACTCCATAATTCAAATTCAAGGTAGAGTTAAAGTCAAGTAAAGAGTGTTCTTTGAGTCTTTTAAAAAATCTTTTACAAACGCTTTAAACTTGTTTTAAGACATAAGCTTTGAGTTGAGTAAGAGTAAAGAGTAAATTTGATTTTCTTCAAAAGAGTATATGGGAACTAAGTATTACAAAAGAGTAAATGTTTTCACATTTAAGCAAGAGTGGAAACACCGATTTCAAAGAGAGCTTTTGAGTATTATCTCAAACCACTGAAAGAATTATGTTTTTAATTATATGAGCTAGTTAAATTTGTGGAGTAGTATTGAGCACCAATTTGGGACAAGTTGAGTTTAGGTAACTCAAGGGCTCTATAAACCGTGTAGCACACATGGGTAGAAAAAGATCATAATTTTTAGATGATTTCTTAGTGTTTTTTAGCATAGACTAGTGGATCCACTTAGTAGTTAGGTTCTATACCACCGAAAGGTATAGGACGGCCCTAGCAGCATAAGGCAAGAGGTTGTATAATCACATAGCTCATAGTGATGGTTGTCGATTAGAGAATCTCCCATAGAGATGTTTTGTGTTTATACACAAAGTTATTTGTATTTTCTTATACAAACTGAGTTATTGTGGTGTTTTTCAATACACAAAGTTGTATCCACATGTTTTAAAAGTTTTTCTTTATATTGCATTTATATTAGTGCTTAATATTTAAATGAGTTGAGTTGAGACCAAGTTTTTCTTTCAAGCATATGTCTTGTTATAGAATTCCTATCACATGCTCGTACTTTCAATGTAATGATGCCATTTGGTCTGCATCATTTTATGATTCAGATATAGGTAATCAGGATCAACATGCAGCGCTTCGTTGATCCAGTTGAGATTCAGAGTTGTTGGTGAGCCTCCTTGCTTTCGCATGATCCCTTTTATTGCTTATTCATTTTAGTTTATTAGGATGTCGTGGATCTTGTCCCGATGTCCATCCCTGTTATTAGAGGCTTCACAGACAGTTAGTTGTTGTTAGTTCATGAGTCTTTTCCATTTTTAGTTTTAAATGTTTAAAGACTTGAGTTGCCTTTTTGGCCAGTTTAAAGTTTCTTTTAAGACATTCTAAGTTTATTGCATAATTTTATCCTTTGAGAGTGTTTCATGTTATTTAAGTCTTCCGCTAAGTATTAAGCAAGGCCAAGAGTTTTCTTGGGGCAACAATGGTTCTCGAGTGCCAGTCCTACCCAGGGTATAGGCTCGGGGTGTGACAAACTTTGTATTAGAGCACATAATTCAAGAGTCCTACGGAGTCTACAAAGCCATGTCTATAGATTCCTAGTTATTGGTGTAATGCGCGCCACATCTATAATTAGAAAGTTGCAACATTTAGGAGCTATCTCTTTTCTTTCATACTCATTTCGTGTGATACAATTTATCTCTAAAAAGTGCTTCTAATTCGTGCTTTTGAGTGTCTTTCAGATCATACCTCCATGAAAAGCTGTCAGAGGTCGTCGTGCTAGGAGGAACATTAAGGAACAAGGGGTACCTAATGCACCTAAAGTGCAACCCCAAGAAGAGGTCACCAATGCTGAGTTCCATCAAGCTATCCAAATGTTAAGTTAGGTTGTGTCCAATCAAGTTGGACAGAGGGAGAATCGATAGGAAGTGGCTGTTACTTCTAGATCCGTGATTTCTTAAAGATGAATCCTCCAAGCTTCATTAGTTCAAGTGTCACTAAGGATTCAAAAAACTTTGTAGAGGAACTTCAAAAGTTTTTTGAGATTATGCACATTGCTGATGCTGAGAGGGTGGAACTAGTTGCATACCAATTGAAGGGTGTCGCTAGAATCTATTTTATTCAATGGAAAAAGAATAAGGCTGAAGGTGAACCACTTGTGAGTTGGGCTATGTTTAGGAGGCCTTCTGGGGGTGTTTCTTTCCCCGTGAACTGAGAGAAGCAGAGGTACGAGAATTCCACACTCTTAAGCAGGAATCTATGAGCGTTCATGAGTACAGTCTGAAGTTCACCCAACTTTCATGTTATGCTTTGTAGATGGTTGTTGACATGAGAAGTAGGACACCTAAGACTAAATTACAAAAATTACCCTTAAGACGGTCGGCATTCATCTAACATAAAGAAATGCGACTCAACTACAATAATCCAAGACTTTACTCGGATAAGCCCTACAAAGTTTCATGGGTCTAAGTCAGAATAAGATCCACAAGAGTTTCTCAGCCATTTTGATTTTAACATTTCAAGGACACTTCGTACAATTCTAAGTGTCAACAATCGTTAGTCAGTATAAAACCCAACTAAAGGAGTTCAGATCGAATCCCACAGGGAGCAGTCTGTGTTCCAAATTCAAGTGGCAAGTATAAACGTGTACCAATCAGTCATAGGAATAAAAGTTATCGAATAAAGATATCATTCAAATTTAGGGGTGACAGGAATGTCAAATGGGGGGTTTTAGTTTTTATTATCAACTAGAAAAAATGGTAAACAATACGAAATAACAATAATGAGATAGGTTCTTGGGATGTGATCGATTATAGGCTAATATAAACAAATGGGTAATTGCAGCTATTAGTAAATAGCTAGATATTAGTGAGTAAGCTAGGCTATAGAGGAGATAAACTCTCTCGAACAATTTATTCCGAATCAAGTTGATTTCTCTCGAACATCAACAAGCATGCAAAATAAGAACAACCGATACCTTAGTCAATTCAGTCTCTCGAGCTTAACGTGTGGGATTGGGTTTAGGATTCACTCTCTCGAGCTGAACCCAAGTCAACCCAATACCCACTGACCATCATTCAAAAACCTTAGTACTAAAACCTCTCTCTCGAGCAAGCTAATACCACAAAGTTAGAACTACATTTGCAACTACAATTATTAAATTAAACCATAGTTAATGATTGAACTCACTTATAAATAACATTTAAACTAACAATAATCAATACTCATAAACTAAATCAGCCCATAATCAAATAATCACACTCGAAGAATTGGGGTTTTAGCTAGACATCATAAAAAGGTAAAACCCATTACCAAATTGATTATCCATCAACAGGGTAAGAGTAGATTCGTCCTAAAAATGCTCCAATTTGAAGAATCTCAAAGACCCATTTTTAATTTCTCAACAGTGAAAAACTTCAATTCTTCAAAGCTTGGGAAAAATTGGAGAAAACTTGTCTCCAGTTCAAACTCAAAAATAGATTAAAAATACATGAGCAAAGATACTAAACAAAATGTTCAAAAATGTATTTATAGTCGCCAAAAATGTTCCGCGAAGAGTCACTCAGTGAAGTAAGTCGGGCTCACCGAACCATTCAACGAGCCGCCATTTTGTTACTTCCATCGCCTTTCTGCCTTGGAATTTAGCTTCCTCAAGGTCTTTAACCTTGGGTGATCAAGCACTGCATTGCAGAACTACTTGGCGATCTGCCGACTGCTCCTTTCCGTCGCCGACTTGATTTCTTCCCTCAGGGCTTGACACACTGGAACTTTAGTCAAATAGCGATTTAGTGATTCACCAAGTGAACTTAACGATCACCAGGCTACCTTTCTTCATCCTTTGAGCCTGTTTTCTTCCTTTTTACTTGTTAGTGTCCTTGCTTTGTTCCTCAATCGATAAACCTGAAAATCAAGTGTTTTACATCAGTTATTGGCACAAATTAGGCATTTGAGGACACTAATTCTATATAAACAAATACCTAACTGAGTCCAAATCTCAGACTCATCAACGACATCTAAAAGGTAATAAACATTATGGACATCACTCAAGTTGAGAGTGCAGATTTGGCCGCCTATTGGTTGAAGAGAGTGTCCTACACTTGGTACTAGTAGTAGTGGAATGAATCTTGTGCTATTAGTGCATGTCTAGAAACTCTCTCTGAACCATTCTCAGTCTATACTCTTGTTGGTGACCAAGTTATAGTTAGACCGGTATACAAATATTGCACAGTCTCTCAGAAAGGAACCTTAGCAAATCCTGTAGAGTTAGAAATTGTAGATTTTGATATCATTCTAGGCACAGATTGGTGACATTTTTGTTATACCTCAGTCGATTGTAGAACTGGGATTATTTAGTTCATGTTCCCCAATGAGCCAGTCTTAGAGTGAAAGGGTAGTAGCTCAGTACCTATGGGTCGATTCATCTCTTAACTCAAGGCCAAAAAGATGATTTCCAAAAGGTATGTCTATCATCTTGTTGGGGTTAAGGATTCAAACTCCGAAACCCCAAACTTTGAGTCCTTCCTAGTGGTAAATGAGTTTCTAGAATTGTTCCGAGAAGATCGTCCTGGAGTTCCTCTCGAATGGTAAATCAACTTGAGAATATATCTTTTTCCAAATACCCAGCCTATTTTGATTCCTCCTTACTTAATGGCTCCAGCTAAGAATTCAGTTAGATTCTTGATTCATATATCTTCTTTAGACCTAGGCTTTCTAAAACATAGATATTGGTTGTGATGTAGTTGTTATGGTGTTCCTAATCAGATTATCATGTTTTCACAAAATCAATGCCTAGTTCTTTGCATGAAATTCAAAACCCTAGTTGTGTAGATTCTCTTAGTTCATGAATTATAGTAGATAATTGTTACATTCTTAGATTCTGCATGTCAGTATTTTGAGATATTCGACATTTTAGTCATAATGTGTCATATAGATATTCAGTTGAACCCGAAAATTGTTAGCATGGGCTGTTTGACTTTCTTGGGGGTGTCAAGGTGAAACTTGAAAATAGAGATTCATTGTAGATCCTCACATTTGAAAAAGGCTAGAACGGGGTCAAACGAGCTAGTCATAAACCAAAAATATACCATGGACCCCTCGCAGAGCCCTAGACGGGCCATATAGAGGACCACCGTGTGTTAAAGAGCTCATGAACATTTTCGAGAAGCTACCCCAGGTAGAGGTCATCTAGACGGTGCCCCAAACGGCCTTTGTTGATCTTGAAAGCGCGTCAAGTGGGTCGTACAAGTCACCCAAACAGTAAGGTATAATGCAAGGTCACTGAAAAAGACCTCATATCTCTAAACAATCAGTGAAGCTTCATATGGACTGTGAAGTTGTCCGTGAAGGAGACTTGTTAGACATAAAGTTTAGGGAAACCTTCAAACGATCGTATCTTTCAAGAAAAAATGAATTATGTGTCCATGACCTATCAAATTAAATATCTCTGAGTCCTTTTTCCAACGCCACCGAGTTTGCTTAATTCCAAGCTCGGAGTAAGAAGGTATGCCAAAAATAGTGAAGCCTTGTCGGGTAGAGCATCTTCACAACCTCGCAAACATGCAAAGGTGCTCTAGACGACCCGTGAAGCCCTTTCAGAGGTAGTTTTAATTCAGGGCCATTTTAGTCTTTTCCTAATTTCTTTGACTCAATATTATGTTGTTTTACCTTCTACCCTAGGCTCTATATAAGCATTTTTACCCCTGAAATAACCCATTTAAATTCATTGTTTTAAAATTCTCAAATTGATCTATGTTCTTCCCCAAGTATTTCTCTCTCTAAAATCTTGAAGAAGAAGAGTAGGGTTTCAAGACATGTCTCAAATTTCACAATTGATTTCAAGATTTTGCCATCAAGGTATGATAGTATTCACCTATGGAGTCATTTCCTCTATAGGGTTCTTAAATTCTCCAAATTTGGAAAGTTAGATTCCCTAATCAAGTTAGGTATTTACTCAATTGACATGGGCGTTTCAATGTTGATCGAATTGATTGTTTTATGTCTTCTTATGCATTAATTGAAGAAATTTCATGTTTTAAGTTGAATCCCCTATAAACCTATGCATGACCCATGATTTCTATCATTTGATGATATGATATGGGTTTTGAACTATGAAAGATGAATTTATGAAGATATGCATGTTCTTTAGGAAATTGATCAGAATGATTTGTGTTTCTTTGAGAGTAAAGCATCCATGTTGTTGTTTTTTTGAAGGATTTCTCACATATAAATGAAAACATGAGTTTGAAAACGTTTTCTCACATAAAATATTATTTAAGTTGAAAGGTTTTCTAAACTAAACATCAAATCTAGATTTAGGAGCTATCCTAATTAAACCCATGCCTATTAATGATAAGACAAGTTAAGATAATGCCTATTTTATGGGATTTACGCTTAGCACCGAGAGGATGTTGAGATGGAAGCTCTCAGTAACTTAAGGTTGGGTTTCTAATAGAATTCTCCTTATCCCATATGTATGTGCCCCCATAGGATGATTGCCTTAGATAGACATTAGCTAGTGGATCTACATAAGCTAAAAGTTGATGGTCTTACCTTAGAAAGTAGGACACCCCTTTTCGGTGTGGGGTAGACACCAGATTCCATGTTATAGCTCACGTAATTTCTATGTTAGTTAAAGGTTGATCTCCCATAATATTGAGCAAAGGTTATGTAACACCCCTAGTTACTAACCAAGAGTCGCTTGTCGATACACCATTGTTTAATTACTACAATATGTTTTATTCTCATTTTGGGAACTTGAAATTTTGTGATATTTGCAATCTTGCTTAACATAATTGTGGTCGTAATTTAAGGGATTGTATTGGGGTATTTACGTAATATTCTAATTACAATTATGTATAACTTGAAAGGGAGGTGAGGGTTATACATATAGGTATATATGTATGCATTTTGGGTAGCCAACCTTTTTTTTGGGCAGCCACTTTTTGGAGGCGGTTGTACATGTGACTAGCCTCACTTTTGAGACTATATTTTGACACCTCTTCTAGTAAAATTCATCTCACCTGAAGTCTAAGAACCTTAAAACATTATCTAACCATTTGTTCTTCAAAATCACAAGAAAAAAACTTAGTCCTTTTTGCTAGAATTGGAGACACACCCTTCTTTTTGGTAAGTGACGAAATCTGTTTCTGAGCTGGGTAGTGTTTGGTAGTTTATGCATATCTCTTTCTATAGAACTTATTTTATAGTGAATAAATATGATTTGGAAAGCTACTTCGTATACCTAAAACTCTTATGTTTATGTAAAACTCTAATTTAGCTGTTATGGATTCGAAATATGGGACCCAACATAGGGCAAGTTCTGTCTAGATTTCAGAATTTTAAATCATGTATGATCAACTGTTAGTGTTTTGAATATATCTTTTTGTACAAAATATATTTTGCGGTGATTCTTGTTTTTTTGCAACCCTAGTTTTGTTGTTTTCCTTTTCAAATATAAGTTGTGACATGAGGTACTAGGCTGGCCAGAATTACTGTTTTGGGAGAATAGTCGTATTTGTACAGGCTAAACTTACTTGTGATGATAATCCTGTTTTACTTCGACATTATTGAGCTTCTAGGAATTAAAGAAGTTATTTAATTGTATTTTTAAGGTTGTATATAATCGTGAACAAGTTGAGGACCTTGAAACATTGGTTGGTCTACGGTCTGAACTCGCGAAGTTCTGTTGGACTGTTTCTTTGCTAAAGAACTGAGGTTTGTGTATAAACTTGTACATGCACTCTTTTAACTGCTGGTATATCTGAAAGTTGATCTTGGTACCTTGGTTACCTCTTGTAACTTTGCATTGTCGTGTTGGTATCCTTTAAGACATTAAAGACGCATGTGTAACTCGCCCACTTTTACGGATTGTTTGATCATTTGGCACTCTTGTTGGGACCTTGTCCTTTTTGTGGTTGTGACTTTGTCATTATTGGCATGCCTCTTGATTCGGATCATTTGCCATCATGACTCTGGATTTTTAGTCCGTCTTAAGAATGAAAGTCGTCCATTTTAAGTACGAACTAGAAAGCCATTTTTAATATAGTTCTTGGTTCTCTTGATTATTGGGCTTTGACCCTTCTTGATACAGGGCATCAGCTCTTCTTGATACCTAGTTGTGCTTGGTGTGATGACATGATGTATATATTGGGCGAGCCTTGTTGTTGAATCTCTTGGAAAATGGTGCTATGAGTGTTCTTGACATTTAGATCTTTAAATATTGAACTTGATACTCTTTATATATTGTTCACTTGATTTATTTATTATGTTCATGCTGCCCATGACTTGAGAAAGGTAACTTGGTGAATCTGAGGGCTCCGAACCTATAGTTTTTGCACCACTAAGCTATATGCTTAGTGATAGTTGTTTCTATCATAGGGAATGTTCGAGAGGATGCATGAAGCTGGCCATTGGAGATGGAGATTTTTAGAGCCTTAAGGAAGATCATATTTGCATATAGGAATCTATATTTTGTATAAATCTTAGGACCTATACATGATCTATGTGTTGTATATTTACATGAAATTTGAGGGCTGATTTGATTATGTCACCATGAGTTGTAATATAAGTATGACTATATGTTTTGTTCTTTTTGGGGTGTGTAAACCCAAGTCTTGTAATAAACTAAATTTACTATTTGTTTTGAATACTTGTGTGAAGCATGAACCGGCTGATTTTGGTACTCGAAAGTGGGTAATATTCTTGTTATTTCATCCTTAAGTGTGAGGATAATATATGCATGAAAAGCTCGTCTGTTATTTGCTTAAATTATTTTTGGGAGGGTTTTTCCGTCATAAGTTGAAATTCCGCGCCATGTCAATTTTAACATCAAATAAATGTTTAAATGGTCAATATGTATATCCTTAACTACAATATTCGTTATGAACCTAATCCCTCTACTAGATTAAAATCAATAGGCCCTTTGTTAATCTCTTTTAAATGTCACAAGTATTAAATTAGGTTTCTCGTTAAGTGGTAGTATCCCTCCAAAAGGGTCGCTATAGGTTACTTCTTGAAGTATCTCACGAATGTTTTAAAGACGTCATCTCGCATTTACCATACTTTATAATTTATGTTTTCTAACCCTTTTATCTCATGATTTAACTTGGTCATTGCATGTCAAGAAAAGTCGTTTTAGCATGATTTCATATCTTTTATGCGTTGCTATCATTCTTGGCAAATTCTTTGTACTAACACTGTGACGACCCAAGGGTACCCCCTAGACGTAACATGGAACATGGAATCCCGAAAGACCCAAGTAAGCCCCTTAGCTTATCAGCATCACATAAGTATAGAATAATAAAGAATAAAACACAATTTCAAGTCTTTAAGAAATCTTTCATAAAAGTAAAGCGGAAGTCTAGACGTAGTCTCAATAAGGCTACTACAATCGGAGTCTCAAAATACTAGGGTCACAACCCTTACAATAGAGAATATGAAAATGTCTAGTACAACAAAAGAAAAGAAACAAAAATAATGCTCTTGTCCTCGGAACCAGAGGACAAACCACAAGCTTGAAGAGTAGTCAACTCAAGCTTGAACTAGAAGGAATCACCTTAGACGCCAGAACCTACCTTAGTAGAAAAAAAGAAGAAATATGTGTTAGTACAATTAATGCACTAAGTATGGTAGCTATGCATAAAAACCATTTAAGATGCTAAAAAGGGACATTTAGTTGGAAACTATGCATTTGATCAAGTTTATGAACTATCATAGAAACAAGTGAAAAAGCATAAAATACATGCATATTTGATGAGTCCACAAATTGGACTCATTTAGGGCTATATTTTGATAGAATTACTGTCCTCAAATGCATATCTTTTCGTAATATCTAATGAAAATCCTTAAGTTTCAGGTATTTGGAGTTTGAGGGAAAGCATGGACACTACTTAGCAAAAAGGAACAAATGCAGTTGAAAAGAACGAAGAAATGAAGATCTACGGATCGCCAAACCCATTCGGCGAATTGCCAAAAAATCTTAGTCTCGCCTTTTGCTCCAGTATGCTGAGCCCCGGAGGAAAGGATCAAATCGGTGGTTAAATGGAGCAGTGGGCGTGTCGCCGAGCAGTTCCGTGAAGCAGTACTATGTCACCCAATGATCCAAAACACGATGATGTTGAAGACTAACACTAGACAACGATGAAACACACCAAAGGGCGAATCACCGAGCTGATCGGCGATTACGACTAATGCCACCGAGTGATCCGTTGGAGAACAGATTTTTGAAAACTACAAATACTCGTTGAGAATTATTATTTTAGTATCGAATTTTAAGCTCTGAATAGTAATTTTTGAGATTTTAACTTCTATTTTTGAGTTCTAAATTTGGAGTGGGTTTTGAAGAACTTGAAGGTTCAAAGGGTTTCAACGCCAAGATTTTGGACTTGGGTTTTGTGGATTCTTCACTCTTGACTTGTTTTGAGACTTAAATCTTCATACCCATTTGAATGCAAACTCATTTTGGTATAAATTTCTATCTCTTTAGCATGTCTAACTAAAACCCCAATTCTTGGGGTGTGATTTTGTGAATATGGGTTAGATTAGTTGTTGGGTCTTGCTTGTTGGTGGTTTATTGTTGTTTTGATGTGATTTCGTTTAGTAGTTATGGTGGAACTTAATGATATTGTAGTTGCAAATACTATTTTACGTTTTTGTTTTTGGCTTGCTCGAGGGAGAGGTCGTAAAACTAAGACTACTAAATTGATGGCCAGTGCGAGTGGGTTGACATGAGGTTCAGCTCGAGAGAGTGAACCCTAGTCCTATGTCCACACACTTAGCTCGAGAGAGTGAGTGGGTTAAGGTGGAGGCTGTTCTTTATGTGGCAAGTGGGTTTTCGAGAGGAACTCGCTTGAAACGGGGTAAGTTGCTCGAGAGAGAGAGCTTAGCCCCTTTAAAGTCTACCCTAGTCACAAATACTCAATGAATTTACTACCAAAAGCATGTACCTAATGATTTAGTCTATCCCGTATTCCTATCACATCCCAAGAATCCCGTCTCCATATTAGTATCTTTCTTTATTTTCACTGTTTTCGCTGATTTTTGCTTACTTGTTACAAAACCCCCCTCCCTCATTGTTAATTGACACTTTTGTGTCACTCCTTACATTTAACATGTTTATATTCGATAATGTTTATAGCTACGACTAATTAGAACTAAATTTTATTTTTCTACTAATTCTTAAAACCACTCCCTGTGGAAATGATCCCAACCCTTGGTTGGGTTATTATACTATCGTACGATCATACACTTGCATTGGAAGTTGTGTCTTGATTACGCAAACATCAAAATGGCTCCACTACCGGGGAGTGGTGTTATTTGAGAATTCTTAGTTTAATAACATTTCTATTCCTATAAGTTATAGTTCTACTTAATTTATTTTTAATTTTGGTTTCCTTGTGTTGATATTGTTAGGAATAAATTAAAGATGGATGATGGAAATGGTGGAAAATTGGCTGAGTCGGACCAAGAAGTCGAGAGGAACTTCACGTTGACCGCATTGGTGACTCAACTGAAAAATTTGGCCACCAAAATATCAGAGGTGGAAGTCCAGTGCAAGAGCCAAGGGAGGTACATATCCCCTCATGAGTGAACAAAGTCTAGAGACAAGGAGAACAATCGTGTTGAGGACACACTCCAAATCATTCTCAAAAGATCACCAAACAAGATCGAATGTTGGAAGAGACGAAGGAGAATATTGAAGTGTTGAATCAAATGATCGGCTCCCATTCTAGATCAATCCAGCTGATCAGGACACTCATGAGTTATGCAGTGCCTCCAGTTCACTCAAATGAACTATTGGGGCTACCTAGTAACACTAGGACCAACCCCACAAATGAAGAGTGAGTAAGGACTCGCGTCGTTCCACGATGCTAACTAAGGCGCTTCTTGGGAGGCAACCCAAGGTTTTAAATGCTCTGTTTGCTTTTATAAATAATGTTGTGTTAGTGGTGCAGGTTTAAATGGTGAAAATGTTTGGAAAATGCATATTGGCAAGTAAAAGGTCAGTCGGCAAATCGCCGATATGGTCGGCGTCCCCGATGTAGACTGTCGTTTGGACCCTCACTTTGACTGAAGGTCTTATAAAACTCGGTGAACCAAGTGACCACTCGGCGACTCGCCTAGTGCATCGGTGAGTAAGACTAATGTCGCCGAATGGGCGTGAACTGGACGGTTTATAATGGCCAAAAGTCTTAGAATTTGAAATTCTTCGCTTTCCCTAGCTTTTAAACTTCACAAACTCACACCAAGTTAGTATTTTCCTTATTTTCGCATTTTACTACTATTTTGGTTGGTTGATTTGTTCCCGGAGTTGGATTTCTTTGCCGCCAAGCTTTTCAATCGCATTTTTAATCAGCACAAAAGGTTAGCTTTCCAAACCCCGAGTTTATTTTATTGCAGTTTATACTCATTTTCTATGATCGTATTGCATTGATGTGTGCTAGGCCTCTCTGGTAGGATTAGAATCCTTAATTGCCTATTTTTAATTAGAAAAATCTTGCCCGTATTATTTGACTGTCAAATGCTCGTAATCTTTGTGCTTTTTAATAATTTGGGAATTGATTGTGTTGTTAGATTGATTGGGTGAAGTCTGAGTAGCCCACATTTGTGCTAAATGTCAAAAATATGCTCAATGATAGAGCGGGTGACAGCACTCTTAAGAGCAAATATCGTCAAATGGCCAAATGCAACAAATTTGGGAGAAATCTGAGTATCCCGGGGTGATGGGTAGTATAGGTCTCGTTTGAATTTCATTTATGCATGCTTTGATTTTGTTTTTGGGGATTGTGAGGTTGAATTCGAGAAAATGGATTGAAAATGGGCACATTGAATCATTCGGCGAGCTGAGTCGAGCACGCCAAACCACTCGGCAGTTCGCCTATTTTCTTCATCTCACCTTTTTATGTTGCATCAAATTAGTGGTTTGAGTTTGTAACTTTCGGCGAGAGGCCTTAGTTCACCGAAGGCACTCGGCGAATCGCCGAAAGAACTCTTGATCGCACTTTTCTTATACCCCTGAGAAAGCCTTACTCATTGTAACTTTTGGCGGACAAACCCTTGATCGCCAAAAGTAGTTAGTCAGCGATTTACCGAAAACCTTCCTATCACCGACTTGCCTTAATTGTTTAGCCAACCCTATCGACGAGCTTGACTTAGCTCGCCAAGGAGGTTCGGCGACCCGCCACCTGGATCGGCGAGTCTGTCTACAGTGAAATTTTTTGTTCTATCTTTTGACCTTCTCCGACTTCTTTTGTAGATATGGTACGAACAAATCTAACCAAACCACCCCAACAAAAGGCAAAAGGTATTACCATCAACGAGGGGGGATCAAATCCTCCAAAGAGGAGGGGAGAAGAACTCCCACTGGGAGATAAAGGGAAAAGGAGGAAGCAGATAGCTAGAAAAGGAATAGCTATTGAGCCTGTTTTCTCAGTACCAGAGGTTGAACAACCTCTAATTAACCGAAGCGATAAGCTTCGGGCCAGATCTCAGTCCACCTCCACCAGTATTCCTTCAACTGTCACCCCTCCTGTTATTGAATCGGTGCCAGCTCAGTCACCTCAAGTGGCTCATGTACTTCCTATTACTCCTCCATCTAGACTGCTGAACAAATTAAAAGGTGATGGAGTATGAACCATCATAGAAGAGAAGTTGTTATCTACGGAGGGCCTGGAAGAAAAATATCCTAATGTTATGGAAACTCTCTGATACCATGGATTCGAGCAGTTCACACGTCCCCGAGGCCCTTACATTCCTTCTTGGGTAAGATAGTTTTACATTGCTTATGGGGAGTTGGTGCCGAAGAACAAGAAGAAGGAATGTAAGTTTCGACCGGTGAATTTGGTCATGGTCAGAGGTAAGGAAGTGAAGTGTCATAGTGGGCACATTAATGTTGTATTGGGTAGATCGCTGCACTCTGTACTTCTTTATGAGGGGTTGCTGATTGTCCAGACCCTGGATGATTCGAAGGGTTGGTTGGCTCCGATGATTTCTGACATCACCCTGAGATGGATGGATGAAGGAGCTCCTATTGATAAGAGGGGCATGAACATCGCCTCTAGGTTCTTATTTGGCTTCATCAGCAGCACTATCATGCCATCCCAGAACGAGTCTATTATGCGCCACCCTAAGGCGACTTGCCTTGGTTCTATCATTGCCAGTATGCAGATCGATCTTGGCCTGTTGATGTCACAAGAGATGTTCATGAGAGCCAAACAGAAGCTGACGTCTCTACCATTTCCAATTCTGGTAACTGACCTGTGCCGGCAAGCTGGACTACCTCGTGACACTATGAGGGATGTTGAGGTCACCCCGTATTTCTGATGTAAAATGGATTACATTAAGGACATTTACTAGAAGCCAAGTTCAAGACCTTTAAAGGATGCTAGGGCTATTCATGAAGATAGAGGTGCTCGAGATGGTGTTGCTGACAAGCAAGGACTTTCATACCTTGAAAATTACTGAAGAAGTCCATTTCGGCGAGCAGGGTCCACTTGGCGCATCGCCCAATGGCTTAGGAGATGGCCACAATCCACCTAATGTTACAGAATGTGGCTAGGGACTGAAGAATTGCAGAGAAGCTCGCCAACCAGGTCGGTGCATCGCTAAGTGACTAGGCGAGCCTGACTTGGCTCGCCCTTTTGTCTTTCGGGTCACTTTAGGGCGTTTTATCCTGAATTGTATAAATAGCTGGTTAGGTTTCCTTTTTAGACTTAGATTTTTCTGATGTTTAAAACTGAAAACTCATGTTTGAGTATTGAGAGCTTGGTCAAGCTTGTGTTTCCTTTTGTTAGATACGTTGGTTGTTTGGGATATTGATTCCCTTGCGGTCATCATAAGAGTTAGGTGCTTATTGTAGGATCATTGAATTGAGGTCATTGGGTTTAATATACCCTTTGGTTGCCTTTT
Organism: Solanum acaule; assembly: GCA_036250505.1. Lineage (NCBI taxonomy): Eukaryota > Viridiplantae > Streptophyta > Magnoliopsida > Solanales > Solanaceae > Solanum > Solanum acaule. Next base: position 23,395 of record JAJOOR010021226.1, on the reverse strand, counting down.
TTTTTCCTCTTTTTGTGTCTATCTATTTATCTTTATTTTCCGTCTTTGATTTCTGCATTAGATTGTAGTTTTTCTTGTGAGAATTACATCATTTGGTATCAGAGCTGAGTCTAGCTTCGTTCCTATTAATCTAGTCTTGGGGTGGGTTTTGTTACAAAAAAAATCTAGTTATTTTCGTTTTTGAGATTTCGTTGAAATGGGTTTCTTAGATCTGAGTCTTGTTTGAGTTTCTAATGTTGGAATAGTGTTCTCCAACTATATTTGAGTCTTGGGCTAAGATTGGAAGGGGTTTGGAGCTTTATTGAAGAATCCACCATTGAAGACTTGAAGAAGACAAAGTGCGTTTTGAAATCTGAAGGTTTTGGCTTGGAATTGAAGGTTAAAAAGAATTGGGTGTTGTTCCCCATATAAAGGAGAGCGTTCACCTAAATTTTTGTGAAATTCCGAGACAAAAATTGTAAGGGTTTTATTTTGATGTTCATCTTGTTCTTGAAGTTCTTGAATAACATTCATATCTTTAAGGAAGAGAATATTTGAAAAAGCAAGTGTTTGATTCAAAAGGGGAAGAAAAAGAAAGAGTAAAGGTGTTTCTAAAAAGGAATTTACTAAAAGGGGATAAGTCCTAAAGGACAAAAGGACAAGAGCAGGGGGACCACCAGATTTCAAATTTCAGAGCATTGAAGGAGCTGTAGAGGGTCCATTGGGCGAGCAAATCCGTGCATCGCCTAACCAATCGGCGCCTCACCCTTTGGGCAGGTTGCTCTCCGAATTGGTCACCCATTTGAAGGAGCTACTGGAACATTCGGCGGAACCAACCCTTGGTCGCCGAGTCCTATCGGCCATCGCCAAACTACCACCCCTATCGCCGAGTTGCCTTGTCCGTTTACAGAGTTTGGCGAGTCCATCTTCAATTTGGCGAGCTGAACTTCAACATACGCGAAGAAAACAGGTCATTCAGCGATTGAATACTCTAGTTACTCCTAATCTCAGGTTTTAAATTCTCAGTTTCTTTTCTTTTGATTCTGAAACGTTCTCAAGAATCCTAAACCAATTTTTAACTCGTAATTACTCTACTTGTTGGCTATCGATTCTTGAATTCACTTCTTTGTTTGTGCCTTTTCTTTCGTGCTTTTTATTTTTTTATTTCATAGTTAATTCTTGATTCAAGTCCGTTTGTTCAATCGTGTTGTACGTTCTTCTTTAAACAAGAATCCATTTCGACCTTGAGTTGAAATTGATACCTTGTGATCGACGGAGTATAAAAAATTGTCAACATTAGCTGCGCCAATGAGAGGCAATTAAAGGTGTGTAAACAAGAGTGTGTCTGAGTTCTTTACTAACTTAACATGTTTGCTGCTTGTGAGTTGTCTTATTGCAGGTACAATGGAGACCGGAAATGAAACTGAAGCACCTGTCAAAGAAATGACTTTGGCATCTTTGTTGGAAGTATTGAACAACGTGAGAGGTGATATAGCAAAGACGGACGGTAGGCATGCTACTGTGGAAGGTAGAGTCAGCTCCAATTACTCCACACCACAAGCTATCTTTCATGCTGCTACAAGTGGGAATGATCACACTAATTCTCCTACTCTCACTCCGGGAACCCTCCACCAAGCTTTGCACCCAACTTTCAATCATTTGAGTTCAAATAACCAAAGTTCCAATCGACCGTTCCATTTTCCGCTTAGTCAAGAAGCTCAACCAACTCAAAGCCATCCTTACCAAACACTACTTAACCAAAATATTCCCTACCAAAGACCACGACCACAACTAAATCCCGTGAATGAGATAAGGAATGAAGAAGACCAATGAGTTTATGAGGGTGAAGGTAAAGAAGCACCATGGAATGAGTCACCAAGGAATCACCCAAGAGGTCACGTTATACAAGGTGGGACAAGAGGTAGATTGGGCCCAATGTCATTTTATAGGAGACAACAAGGGAACCACCCTCAAGGTGGAAATCAACGGGAAGCCAATGTCCATCCTGAAGTCGGTCAAGATGCTAGAGAAGAACATGGTAACCACTATCAAAGGGGTTATCACTACAATGACCAAGGTGGCCATGGAGGCCGAGATGTTGGCATCAACTCTATCAAAACAACTCTTCCGACATTCAAAGGGGAATGCAATCCCGCAATGTGATTGGATTTTCAATGTGAATGAATTGACAGAGGTCAAAAGTTGTTCCTATGCTATCACCCAATTCGAGGGGTATGCTGTCACATGGTGGGAATACATGAAGAGGTATCACTTGGTTGTTCAAGAAGATTGTCCTCCACCATGGCCCAAGTTGAAGAGGTTGATGAGAGCCAAGTATGTGCCTAAAAGATACTGCCAATGATTACTTGCCAAATTGTATAACTTGAGGCAAGGAAGCAAAAATGTTGAAGCCTATCATGATGAGTTCCAAAACATAGTCATGAAGCTAGAATATAGGGAAATTGAAGAGCATGACGTGATTCGCTTCAAGGTAGGGTTGAACAAAGAGATTTCTTCTAAGATGACCCTTTATAGGTTTGCTACTTTGAATGATTCCTTTGAGGCTGCCCATGAGATAGAGCTAGAATTCAATGAGGAGAAGGTGGCTAAATACAAGACTTCATCTTCAAATTCTTGGAGCAAGAACAAAGGGGTAGTTTAAACATCGTCAAGTTGGAACAAGGGTGCGGATGTCAAGAAGACTTATGAAATGAAGACCTTCGAAGTGAATGCTCCAAAGTATCCGCCAAGAGCGAAGGGTACCACTGACCCAACCAAATTGCCTAAGGGAATTCAATGTCACAAATACAAGGGATGGGGTCATGTAATGCGTGAGTGTCCCAACCCGTTGATCGCTCTAATGCAAGGAGGAGAGATATATCTTAGTGTTGAGAAAGGAGCAACAGGTGAATGTGAAGAAGATCCCCAAGAAGAGGATGAGTTCGAAGATGGGGAAGATGAGGAACCCGTCCTTTGTGTCAAAGAAGGAGAGAGTGTCGCTCCTCTAAATGTGGTGAGGCGAGCAATGATTAGTAAGTCCTTGGATGATCCGAGCCAAAGAGATAATCTATTTCACTCCAAAGGCTTCATGAAGGATAATGTGTGTTCCTTAATCATTGATAGTGGGAGTTGTGCAAATGTTGCTAGTACTGCATTAGTGGAATTCTTAAAGCTTCCTACTACTAAGCATGCTACACCTTACAAACTTCAATGGTTGAGTGAGTGTGCAGAATTGAGGGTGCATTGACATGTGATGATCAAGTTTAAGATTGGGAAATATCAAGATGAGGTCATATGTGATGTGGTCCTAATGCAAGCTTGTCATGTTCTACTCGGGAGGCCTTGGCAACATGATCGTTCAACCAAACACGATGGGAGAACAAACAAGTATTCACTTGTGTTGAATGATCAGAAGTATGTTTTTCATCCTATGACCCCCTCTCAAGTCAATGATATATATAAAAGGATGAGTGAGTCAAAGGAAAAGATGAAGCGTGAAGAGGAACATGTAAAGGCCGAGAGTCAAGAAGAGGAGGAAAGAAGGAAGTTGAAAGGAAAGGGCCAAGTGTTTTTGGCTAATTACAAGGAGATAAACGGAGGAAATTGAATCAGGAAGTTCTTTGATCCTTATTACACATAGGGATCATGTACTACAAACTAACCAATCTCATTCTTCTCTTCCCAATTCTATTTCCTTTCTTTTGCAGGAATATGTGGATGTCTTCCCAAAGGAGTTTCCAAGAGGATTTCCCCCTTTTCGGGGAATTGAGCACCAAATTGATTTTGTACCGGGATAACAATTGTCAAACAAGCCAGCTTATCAAAGCAATCCAGAGGACACCAAGGAGCTACAAAGGAAAGTTGAGGAACTCCTCAACAAAGTCTATGTGAAGGAGAGCATGAGTCCATGTGTCATGCCGGTCCTATTGGTTCCAAAGAAAGATGGAACATGGCGCATGTGTGTCAATTGTTGAGCCATCAAAAAATTTATGGTAAAGTATCGTTATCCTATACCTAGGTTACATGATATGCTTGATATATTGAATGGCTCTTGTGTGTTTTCAATGATTGATCTTAGGAGTGGTTATCATCAATTTCGAATGAACCCCGGTGATGAATGGAAAACCGCATTCAAGACCAAGTTTGGTCTATATGAATGGTTGGTGATGCCATTTGGTCTCACTAATCCTCCTAGTACCTTTATGCGTCTTATGAATCATGTGATGAAACCCTTTATAGGGAAATTTGTGGTTGTCTATTTTGATGATATCTTGATTTATATCAAGACCGTGCATGATCATGTTGACCATTTGAGATGTGTGTTTGATGTGCTTAGGAAGGAACAACTTTATGCTAATCTTGATAAGTGTTCATTTTATGTTGATGAGGTTGCCTTCTTAGGTTTCGTTGTGAGTTCAAGAGGGGTTGAAGTTGACGAGTCTAAAATTGATGCGATTATTAATTTAGCCAATTCCAAAATCCATAAGTGATATTTGAAGCTTTCATGGGCTGGCCAGTTTTTATAGGCTATTTGTCAAAGGATTTAGTATCATTGCAGCCCCCTTGATAGAGGTAATCCGAAATGATAAACCTTTTAAGTGGGGAGAGGAACAAGCCAAGGCTTTCGAGGCTTTAAAATCCATGCTTAGTTCCGCTCCTTTATTGCAATTACCTGATTTTGATAAAATGTTTGAAGTGGAATGTGATGCTAGTAAAGTAGGCATTGGATCCCTCTTAATGCAAGACCAAAAGCCCATTGCTTATTTTAGTGAAAAGCTAAAAGGTGCTACTTTGAATTATTCCACTTATGAGCTTGAGTTGTATGCCTTGATTAGGGCTTTGGGTAATTGGCAACACTACCTGTGGCCCAAAGAATTTGTCATTAGGACTGACCATGAGTCCCTAATGCATATTCGGGACCAAGGAAAGTTGAACAAGAGGCACGCCAAATGGATTGAATTCCTTGAAACTTTCCCTTATGTAATCCAATACAAAAACGGAAAGGAAAATGTGGTGGCCAATGCCTTGTCTAGAAAACATGTTTTGATAAATCTTCTACTCCCTATACCAAATTTGATGGTTTCTTGTTCAAAGGCAAGAGACTTTGTGTGCCTATGAGCTCTTGGAGAGTACTCTTTTTGAGGGAGGCACACGATGGGGGTTAATGGATCATTTTGGTATTAACAAAACTATGGGAATTCTCGAGGAACAATTTTATTGGCCTTAAATGCATAAAGATATTGTTCGAATTTGTGGTTAATGTGTTGAATGTCGACGTGCTAAGTCACGCCTCTTTCCCCATGGTTTATACACTCCACTCCCCACCCCTCAAAGGCCTTGGCTTGATATTTCAATGGACTTCGTTTTGGGTTTGCCAAGGACCAAAAGAGGTAGAGATAGCATCTTTGTTTATGTTGATCGATTTTCAAAGATGGCTCATTTCATTCCATGTCATAAATGTGATAATTCTCCCAATGTAGAATCTTTGTTTGTTGAGCATGTTGTTAAATTGCATGGAATTCCTCAAACCATTGTAAGTGATAGGTATCCTATGTTCCTTAGTCACTTTTGGAAAGAATTGTGGGGTAGACTCGATACTAAGTTGTTGTTCTCAACTTCTTGTCACCCACAAACTGATGGCCAAACTGAAGTTGTGAATAACACTTTGGGTTCTATGCTTCGTGTCGTTGTGCATGGGAAGTTGGCCTTGTGGGAGGAACATTTTCCTTTAGTTGAATTTGCTTATAATCGTGTTATTCATAGAACTATTGGTATGTCTCCATTTGAAGTTGTTTATGGTTTTAACTCCCTAACCCCTTTAGATCTCACTCCTCTCTCTCAAGATGTTGTGTTAAGCTTAGATGGGAGTAAGCGAGCTGAAGCTATAAGAAGCTTTATGAAAAGGTGCGGCTGCACTTAGAGAAGAAGAACCAAGATGTAGCCAAAAAGGCTAACAAGGGTTGTAAGAAGATAGTGTTTGAACCTGGTGACTTGGTGTGGGTACATTTTCTCAAGGAGCGATTTACCACCCATCGCAAGACAAAGTTGATGCCAAGGGGTGATCGACCATTTCCAGTGTTGGAGCGACTCAATGACAACGCCTACAAGGTTGCCCTTCCTCCAGAATACCAAGTGCACAACACTTTCAATGTAAGCGACCTGTCACCTTTTCCAACTTTGTCTGATGATGATCCATCGAATTTGAGGACAAATGCTTTTCAAGAAGGGGAGAATGATGTAAAACGGGTTACATCAAAGCCATTTACTACGAGCCAATCTCAAGACCTTCAAAGGATGCAAGGGCTATTCATGAAGATGGAGGTGCTTGAGATGGTGTTGATGACAAGCAAGGACTTTCATGCCTTGAAAATTGCTGAAGAAGTCCCTTTCGGCGAGCAGGGTCCACTTGTAGTATCCCCCAATGGCTTAGGCGATGGCCCCAGTCCACCTAATGTTACAGAACATTGCTAGGGACTGAAGAATTGTAGAGAAGCTTGCTGACCAGGTTGGCATATCACCAAGTGACTAGGCTCTCCTGACTTGGCTCGCCTTTTTGTCTTTCGGGTCACTTTTGGGCGTTTTATCCTGAACTCTATAAATAGCTGGTTAGGTTTCCTTTTTAGACTTAGACTATTTTGATGTTAAAAACTGAAAACTCATGTTTGAGTGTTGAGAGCTTGTGTTGCCTTTTGTTAGAAACGTTGGTTGCTTGGGATATCGATTCCCTTGAGGTCATCGTAAGATTTAGGTGCTTATTGTAGGATCAACGAATTGAGGTCATTAGGTTTAATATACAACCGCCTTTTGTTTCCTCTTTTTGTGTCTATCTATTTATCTTTATTTTCCATCTTTGATTTCCGCAATAGATAGTAGGTTTTCTTGTGAGAATTATATCACTTCGTTCACCGATATCTGACGTATCGAGGCCAAGTTCACATGATAGGAGGTTGACAAGAGGAGATCAGCTCCAGCAGACACTTCTCCAGAGGTCAATGTTGACTCATTACCAGAAGAGGCGTCTTTGCCTACTCCGGCATCTGAGCCCTTATGTATACCCGCTCCTTCTTCTTCTTCTTCATAGGTCCCAGGTGCTTCTTCCTTCTCTCAGCCTGCTAGGATTACTCAGACCATGATCCTGAAGATGGGATAGTTGTCCTATTTAGCGGATGCGAGAGCGACTCGATTGGAGAGATCCATTCCAGGGATGATCGATAGTTCTATATTGGCTGCACTGACCCCCCTTAGGGACTCTGTTGATGATCTGGCCACTAGAGTCATTACTTGTGAGAGCAGACAGGGAGAGACATCCAATGTTTCGGCTTTGAAAGCCGAAGTTGCAAATTTAAGAAAGGACGTAGACTATCTTAAGTCTAGTGACTTCACTTCACTACTAGAGGCTGCTGATGACAGGGATGCTCCTGACACTTCTGGGATTCCTCCGGCTACCACCGGAGATGTGCAGAGAGGTGGCACATCATAGACAGAGTAAGATACATAGACCGATGAGGAGTTGGTAGCAGTACATGAGGAAGAGATGAGAGAGATCCGAGATGATAATATATTCAGGGATTTGCCAGATCTTATAGAGACTGTTGTGCAGCTGGTGATCTAGACATTGTTGACTGAGATGTCCACAACAACACCTAGTGGATCTGCCACTACTATTCATCTGAGGCAACTCCGGGTACTGATGCCCCGACAGATAGAGAGACTGTGTAGACAGGACATTTCTTTACCCCCCTCTCTATCTTACTTACATTTACTTTTGGATATTTTCATTTGCATTCGAGGAAAAATGCTTTTTATTTGTGGTGGGGTGACACTCACCTTTTGTGTGCTATTTGTGACTCATGTTTTTGTGTATATATTTAAGCCGTTCTGTTTAAAATTGTGTTTGATATACTTCTTCTGTGGATGTTTGAGCTTATGGCTCCTTTAATTTTAAAATTGCAAAATGATTTCGATCCGTCCAAAACTTTGGCCACCTCTCGTGTGTTGAATGTGGTTGTTCTTTTGCAAAATTTAATTCTCGGTTCCGATCAATACCGATGACTTGAATAGTGTTCTCAATCGAACAAACATGAATGCGCGTCTACGATGAGGCCAAATGAAGTCGCATAGACAATATGTGAACTCTTTGCATCTCATTGTGATTAGCCATGTATCAAATTGATTCTCTTGTGTTGACCATTGCAAACTAGCAAAAGTGTGGAGTCTTGTTTGACTTTAGTGTCAATGCCTTATGTGATGAGCTTACTGTGAACCATGCATGAATACACCTAGAATTTTCCCCATTGGTCCGATCAACTAAGTGATGTGAACTCTTGATATGATCTTAGGCAATTTTAAAGAGTGTGAACCAATTTGAGATATACCTCTTTTGTGACCTCCCTTCTGAGTGTGTGAACCTCTCTTGAATACCCCTTGAACCTTACCTTTCTTTATAAGAAACTTGATGAAATCATAACCTTTCCTTATCCATTACCCGTAATCCTCATGAAGTTGTAGTTAGTTTGAATATCCAACTTAGGCCAAATGCCTAAGTTGGGAGTCTGGTGAAAATAAAAGGTATATCAAGAAGTGCAAGAAAGTCCTTCTTATCCATGATTATAAAAAAATGGAACCCCTCCACACAAAAAAGAAGAAGAAAAAGAATGAAAAAAAAAGTGGAATAAAGTTGTGAAAACATGAAGAAAATGGGGTTTCAAAACAATCCATCGGAAGTGAATACTAGGAGGGCTTATGAGTACTAAAGAGAATGATGAAGGAAAAGGAAATGGAGTGTTGTGAGCACCACATTTCATGAGGATGAAAGTCATTGAGCCTAAATGACCATACCTTTGCACTCAACCCCATTACAAGCCTTGAAAAAACCTTTTGGATCTTGAGTTAGCCAAAACAAATGTTGATCAGAAAATACGGGCAAACCTATGGGTGAAAGCATGTATTGTGTTGTTCTTTGTGAGAGTGAGCATTGCATTCGATTCTGGAACTTTAAATTGCAAACCATTGTGTGTGAATATAGAATCATTCCTTGTGAGGGCATTTGAACACTTCGGTTAAGCTTGAACTTGCATTTGAAGAAAGTATTGTGAGCATGAGATTCTTTGGTAATGGTGTGTTACAACTTGAATCTTTGGGTACACATTTGATCTTTGCATAAGTAAATTGAGTCTTGTTGTGTGCATTCATGATTGTGTCTCGTATAGCACTATTTGAGACCTCTTTTTTGAACGGCTAAACTTGAGTTTGCTTGAGAACAAGCAAAAGTTTAAGTTGGGGATTTTGATGAGTCCACAAATTGGACTCATTTAGGGCTATATTTTGATAGAATTAGTGTCCTCAAATGTATATTTTTTCTCAATATTGGATGAAAATCCTTAAGTGTTAGGTATTTGGAGTTTGAGGGAAAGCATGGACACTACTTATCAAAAAGGAACAAAGGCAGCTAAAAAGAAAGAAGAAATGAAGATATGCGGACCGCCGAACCCATTCAACGAATCGCCAAAAGATCTTAGTCTCGCCTTTTGCGCTAGTATGCTGAGCCCTTAAGGAAAGGATCAAATCGGCGATGAAAAGGAGCAGTCGGCGTGTCGCCAAGCAGTTCCGCGAAGCAGTACTATATCGCCCAATGATCCCAAACACGACGATGTTGAAGTCAAACACAAGATGGCGATGAAGTACTCCAAAGAGAGAACCGCCGAGTTGATCAGTGATTCCAACTAATATCGCTAAGTAATCCGCTGCAACACAAATTTTTGAAAACTATAAATACTTGTTGAGAATTATTATTTTAGTATCAATTTTTAGGTCTGAACAGTAATTTTTGAGATTATAACTTCTATTTTTGAGTTCTAAGTTTGGAGAACGTTTTGAAGAACTTGAATGTTCAAAAGGTTTCAACTCCAAGATTTTGGACTTGGGTCTTGTGGATTATTCACTCTTGACTTGTTTTGAGACATAAATCTTCATACCCATTTGAATGCAAACTCATTTTGGTATAAATTTCTATCTCTTTAGCATGTCTAGCTAAAACACCAATTCTTGGGGTGTGATTTTGTGAATATGGGTTAGATTAGTTGTTAGGTCTTGCTTGTTGGTGGTTTATTTGTTGTTTTTATATGATTTCGTTTAGTAGTTGTGGTGGAACATAATGAAATTGTAGTTTCAACTACGATTTGACCTTTGTGTTTTCGTCTTGCTCGAGAGAGGTTGTAAAACTAACAGTACTAAGCTGATGGCCAGTTGAGTGGCTCGACATGACGTTCATCTCAAGAGAGTGAACCCTAGTTCCATGTCCGCACACTCAGCTCAAGAGACTGAGTGGGTTAAGGCGGAGGTTTTTCTTTATGTGGCAAGTGGGTGTTCGAGAGGAACCCGCTTGAAACGGGGTAAGTTGCTCGAGAGAGAGCTTATCCCTTTTAAAGTCTAGCCTAGTCACAAATACTCAATGAATTTACTACCAAAAGCATGTACCCAATGATTTAGTCTATCCCGTACTCCTATCACATCCCAAGAATCTCGTCTCCATATTAGTATCTTTCTTTATTTTCACTGTTTTTGCTGATTTTTTCTTACTTGTTACACCCCCCCCCCAATTGTTAATTGAAACTTTTGTGTCACCCCTTACATTTAACATGTTTGTATTCGATAATGTTTATAGCTACGACTAATTAAAACTAAATTTTATTTTTCTACTAATTCTCAAAACCACTCCCAGTGGGAATGATCCCAACCCTTGGGTGAGTTATTATACTATTGTACAATTGTAGACACTTGTATTGAAAGTTGTGTCTTGATTACGCAAACATCAATATTCAACATATTAATCATCTTAACATAAGGAAACAAACCATAGGAACCATCAAAGCAACCTTGTGCAATTTATGGACAAGGTCCCATACCCCTATCCACAATAAGGAATACTCATTAAGTGATTATAGTTCATAACTCAAATTCTAGTTCATTATATCATAATGGGATTAGCTTTAACCGACATAAACCATGACAGCTTAGTCATGGAATCCGGTGTCTACCCCACACCGAAAAGGGGTTGTCCTACTTGCCTAAGGTAGAAATATAACTCTTAGCTTACATGGATTCACTACCTAAAGACCAATGTGGGCACATAGTTTATGAGATATGGAGATTTCTTCAAGAAACCCGGACTTTATGGTAGAAGGTTTCCAACTCATGAGACAACTACTTTGGGAACCCGGACCCAACTAGTGTAAAAGGAACCCATTTGGGAAACCAGACTCAACTAGTGTAAAAGCACCCATCTCATAATCATATCCTCTTGGTGCTAAGCATTAACTCCCTTTTTGAGTTTATATTAGGTCTTGACTCAAGTTGATAATTAGGAAAGAATGTCTTGACACTCAATCAACAACTCATTCTATAACTTCTACGTTCATTAGGGGAGACTAGTCTTCAACCCTAAGAACCAACATATGTGACAAACCTTTCACATTACATGATATTCATACCTATGTGTGTCCATAAGGATAACCATCCAACCAATATCACAATTAGATTATGATAGAAGTACTTTACTCTCAAAGCAATCCAATTGAATGCACACAAGTCTCATACATATAGCTAGTTCTCATACTTTACCCTTCAAGGGCTATATATCACTATGCATCAATATCTATAGAATTACTTATTTGAACATGTATAATAACCAAATTCAATTAAGCAATCCATCACATTCATAATTCGAACACAATCTACTAACAAAGACCCATATTCATGCTTCAAGATCCAATTTTAGGGAAACCTAGGAATTCATGGAATTTTGGATAATTCCTTAGGAAAACAGTAGTAATTCATCAAATTGATCATAATATAAGATAATAAACACATTGAAATCGTTTTGAAAGTGAATCCATGCCGTAGATTTAAAACCCTAGGTCTTTGGAGAAATTGAACTTTGAGAAATAGAGTTTTGAAAGGCTTTATGGAAGGAAACTATCCATAAATCAAAACCACCATCCCTTGAGTGAAAATCCTTCAAGAAATTGAATAGGAAATTTGAGTTCTTGAGCCTTGGTCTCCGAGTTCTTTTTCTTCTTCAGTGGTGGTTTCTAGAGAGAAATGTTTTGGAGGGGAGAGTATTTGGGAATTTTATTTGGGTCTTGTGAGAATGAGTTAATTTGTTTAGTTTAGGGGTCTTATTAAGTATTTATAGGTGTCTTAATTATTAATAAACGACCTTACTTAGTTAGTTAATTAACCCTAAACCCCTTCCCTACACCCCAACTTAAAAACTAAGGACCCAAAACAGGTGTGACCTACGAAACCACCACCCACGGACCGTGGGCAAGGTCACAAGCCGTACTGGCAATCCTTCATTTGTGACTAAAACTTTGGAGCAACATAGGAAGTCCAGCCTTGACATACTACCCCCACCTACGGGGAATGGGTCAATCCACGGTTCGTGGGTGGCCAACCGTAGCTCATCCCTTTTTTTCACAGCTTTTGGGGCCTGCCTAAAGGTCCTCCTCAAAGGTCCTTGGTTGGTCCTTGGAGGGTCGTACCTTGATGTTTATACCCAAAAATGTTTATACCAAGTCTCGGAGGTTATTTTACGACTCTAACCAATACACTAAACCCCTAAGAGGTCACTAGTTTTATGTTAGGCTCTAGTTTAGTTTTATCGGGTGTTACATTATCTCCCCCTTGGGAAATTCATCCTCGAATGAAGATTTAGACACCTAAGGAGGTTTAAAGAATCAACATTAGCAGCCCATCATGCATGAAAAATCAAAATAATGCACAACTCTAGGATACACCATTCACAAAGTGCACTATTCAAAGGAGGAAACTTTAACTCCATTTCAAACATAATCAATGCATCATAAGGTAGTAGGAACTACCTCTATCAACCCAAAATGCATGAAATTTAACATTTCTCATGTTCATAGGAGGAACTACCTTCTCCATCAAAAGCATGCTCAATACAACATCATGGAGCCAATATGACATCTCATAAAACATAATAGAGCATGTTAATCAACACATCTCATGAAGTCAAATACGCAACATCATACTAAAAATGAGCGACCATATGAAGAAACACATAAATAATGAAAACTCATTTTATCACTAAACATGAATTTCATCAAAAACATGCATCATTTAAGGAGACCATGGAAAACATACCACTTACACATGACTTCATAGAAAAGGCTTTCATCAACACCTAACCCTTCTAATGGAATAATGGTCACCAGGTCCCCAACACACTTTTAAGCATAGAAACATGAAACACTGGATGAACCAGCGCCAACTCATTTGGCAAGTCCAACTCATAAGCAACTTTCCCAACACGCTCCAATATTTGGTAAGGACCGACAAACAGGGGACATAGTTTCCCATTTTTGCCAAACCTCATCACACCCTTCATGGGTGATATTTTCAAATAAACTCACTCACCAACTTCAAATTCTAACTGTCTTCTCCTCACATCGGCATAAGACATTTGCCTACTTTGAGCCGTTTTCAACCTCTCTCTAATAAGTCAAACTTTTTCAATAGCTTCATAAACCGACTCGAGGCCAATAAGAGCAATGTCACCTACTTCAAACCAACCAACCGGAGACCTACATCTCCTACAATACAAAGCTTAAAAAGGAGGCATACCTATGCTTGAGTGGTGACTATTATTGTAGGCAAACTCCACCAAGGGCAAGTGGTCATCCCAATTACCTTTAAAATCTATTACACATTCCGTCAACATGTCCTCTAAGGTTTGAATGGTACTTTGTTGACCATCTGTTTGAGGGTGGAAAGTGGTGCTAAGCTTCAACTTAGTGCCAAGCCCTTTTTGGAATGACTTCGAAAAGTGAGAAGTAAATTGAGGACGCCGATCCGAAATGATAAATAGAGGAACCCCATGCAACTTCACTATTTCCCATAAATACAACTTGGCATAGTCTTCCGCTGAGTGAGATACCTTGACGGGAATGAAGTGGGCTGATTTGGTCATCCTATCAACAATGACCCAAATAGAATCATATTGCTTTCGAGTACGGGGCAACCCCACAATAAAATCCATATTCACCTCTTCCCACATCCAAGTGGGAATTGGCATATCTTGCAAGAAACCTCCCGGCTGTCGATGCGCTACCTTGACTTGTTGACAATTAGGACATTTCGTTACAAATCCCGCAATATCCTTCTTTATACCATTCCACCAATAGACTTCCCGTAGATCACTGTATATCTTGGTGTCTCCCGGATGAATAGAATATCTAGAACCATGAGACACTTCTAGAATTTTCTCCCTTAGCCCATCCACATCCAAAACACATAATCTACCTTGGTATCTAAGTACATTTCCCCCTTGGGAAAAAAGCCTCAATGAATTTCTTGAGTATCGATTCTTTCAACTACATCAATATAGGATCAAGGTATTGCTTAGAATTTACATTTACAACAAAAGATGATTTAGAGCTATTATGAACTGTGAAACCCCTTTTTGGAGAATCTACTAGTTGGACACCTAATCGGGCCAACCTATGCACATCACAGACTAACTCTTTCTTTTCATCCTCTATATGGGTCACACTACCCATGGATAGTCTACTAAGGGCATCTGCCATAACATTAGCTTTGTCGGGGTGGTAAAGGACACTCATGTAATAATCCTTCAAAAGCTCTAACCACCTTCTTTGTCGGAGATTCAACCCCTTTTGGGTAAACACATATTGAAGACTTTTGTGATCGGTGAAAACATCTACATGGACCCCATATAAGTAATGTCTCAATATTTATAAAGCAAATACCACAGCCGCTAATTCAAGATCATGAGTCGGATAGTTCTTCTCATGTACCTTGAGTTGCCTTGAAGCATAGGGAACCACTTTACAATGTTGCATGAGTACACACCCCAACCCTACTCTCAAGGCGTCACAATATACCACAAACCCATCGATAACCTCCGGTAAGGTCAACACCAGAGCGGAAGTAAGTCTATCTTTCAACTCTTGGAAGCTTTTCTCATAAGCCTCCGACCAGACAAACTTAGCTTTCTTTTGAGTCAAAGTCGTCAACGGAGAAGCAATGGAGGAAAAACCCTCAACAAATCTTCTATAATAACTGGCCAAACCCAAAAAGATTCTAATATCGGTTGGAGTTAAAGGTCTAGGACAACCCTTGACTGCATCCGTCTTTTTGGGATCTACCTCAATACCTTTGCTAGACACAACATGGCCAAGAAACGCTACCGACCTCAACCAAAACACACATTTACTAAACTTTTCATATAATTGGTGGTCTTTAAGAACATGCAATACAATCCTCAAATGACTCATACGATGCACCTCAGTCCTTGAATAGATCAAAATATCATCAATAAAGACAATTACAAACATATCAAGGTATTGTCTAAACACCATATTCATTAGATCCATGAATGCCATCAGGGCATTAGTTAGTCCAAAAGACATTACTAGGAATTCATACTAACCATATCTTGTTTGGAAGGCCATCTTGGGAATGTCAATCCCCCTCACCCTTAGTTGGTGATAGCCCGAACATAGATCAATCTTTGAAAAATAGCTAGCCCCTTGGAGTTGGTCAAACAAATCGTCAATTCTTGGAAGGGGATACTTATTCTTTATGGTCACCTTGTTCAATTGGCGGTAGTCAATACACATTCTAAGGGATCCATCCTTCTTTTTCACAAACAATACCGGAGCACCCCAAGGAGAGATACTCGGTTGAATAAAACCCTTGTCTAGGAAATCCTTTAGTTGTTCCTTTAATTCCTTCAATTCGGTCGGAGCCATTCTATAATTGACGATTTGTTTGACCAACTCCAAGGGGCTAGCTATTGAAAACCCTACATCTTTGGAGAAATTGAACTTTGAGAAATAGAGTTTTGAAGGGCTTTATGGAAGGAAACTATCCATAAATCAAAACCACCATACCTTGATTGGAAATCCTTCACTAAATTGAAGAGGAAAGTTGAGTTATTGAGCCTTGGTCTC
Source organism: Solanum acaule (assembly GCA_036250505.1). Lineage (NCBI taxonomy): Eukaryota > Viridiplantae > Streptophyta > Magnoliopsida > Solanales > Solanaceae > Solanum > Solanum acaule. Next base: position 7,418 of record JAJOOR010021226.1, on the reverse strand, counting down.
CTAGTTCTTCTTCTTCTTCTTCAATGGTGGTTTCCATAGAGAGAAATTTTGGAAGGGAGAGTATTTGGGAATTTGATTTGGGTCTTGTCTTATTAAGTATTTATAGGTATCTTAATTAATACTAAACGACCTTACGTAGTTATTTAAATAACCCTAAACCCCAACATAAAAACTAAGGACCCAAAACAGGTGTGACCTACAAAACCCTCACCCACGGACCGTGGGTGGGGTCACGAGCCGTACTAGCAATCCATCATTTGTGACTGAAACTTGGGAGGAATAGGGGATCTCATGTTGTTTTTTTTACAGCTTTTGGGGGTATCCTCAAGGTCCCCCTCAAGGATCCTTGGGGTGTCTTACCTTGATTTTTACACCCAAAAATGTTTATACCAAGTCTCGAAGGTTAGTTTACGACTCTAACCAATACACTAAACCCCTAATATGTCACTAGTTTTATGTTAGGCTCTAGTTTAGTCTTAGTAGTTTTACTGGGTGTTACAAACACATACTCTGTTTTACATTTTTTAAAAATGTAGGGTGCGACGCTCTTATATCGCATACCCGTGGCTAGAAATCACTTTAGTTGTTTTGAGAAGTGGTGACTCCTCATGTTCGAAGTACCGAACCTTTTATTGCTTATTGTCTTTACTTTTCATATATTGTATGTGATGCATGGGTTACGTCCCAACCGCTCCTGATGTAATAGATGTCTTTGAGATTATTTAGACTTTCGCTTCTTTTTTGACAAATACTTAATGATATATAATGCCTTTGAAACTCTTCAACTCTGTTATTTTGTATGACCTATGCTATGTGACTTGTATATGCCCTCTCGGGGTCTTATAGGTCATGTCACGTGTATGGTTTACTTTGGATCACAAAAAACATGGAATTCAAAGCACAAGGTTTAGAAAGGTCCTAGAATGTCTCACAAGCCACATTGAGTAGAGTCTTGTTCATGATTGTGAAGCGCACCACATTTATGAATAAGAAGTTATAAGATGATTAGGAAACTCCACATCTTTCATTACTCTAAATCGTGCAATAAAGTGTAACCCTATATGTCCTTTCTCCTAATCCTAATCCGATATTTTTCAGGATATGGCCCCTCGAAGAGCTTAGACCATCTCCAACCCATCTCTATTTTCCTCTCTATTCTCTATATTTGGAGAGCAAAATAGAGAATGGGTTCTCCAAGCACTCTCTATTTATAATTTGGAGAACTACTATTCTCCTCTCTATTTAACTTTTTGATTATTTTAATATTATTTCTATTATATTACTAATTAAGTCTTTATCATTTGTCATTATTTTGTAATGTAATATAACATCTAAAAATATATTATTGACAAGTTACTACTTTCACCCAAATTGATAATTTTTCTATTTTATTTTTAAAAAAAAAACTTGCCACTTTAAATATATAATTTAAAGTTATTTTAATATTATTTATATTATATAAGATTATTAATTAAGTCTCTAATATTATTTTTTTCTAAGTAATATAACATCTAAAACTTATTATTGACAACTATACTACTTCCATCCTAAATTAACATCATTTTAAATATATATTTTAAACTATAATTATTTTTCGTTATGAAGTGTGCACAAAATTTACATGATAATTCAAACAATCTACTTTTATGTTATTGTGATAAATTATCAAACTACACTTTTTAATGAGAATGAAAATATTTTATGCAATGCTTCAAAATGGAATAGGAGAAGTAAATTAGTACACGAAATAATTGGATACAATCGGAGGGTACCGATGGGTTTGTGGTATATTGTGATACTTCTCGAGCAGCTTCGGGATGTGTCCTCATGCAACGGGGTAAAGTGATTGTCTATGCTTCAAGGCAACTCAAGGTACATGAAAAGAATTATCCAACTCATGATCTCGAACTAGCAGCGTTAGTGTTTGCCTTGAAAATATGGAGACACTATCTCTGGGGTGCATGTAGATGTGTTTACCGACCACAAGAGCCTTCAATATGCGTTTAGCCAAAAAGATTTGAATCTCTGACAAAGAAGGTGGTTAGAAGTTTTAAAGGATTATGACATGAGTGTCCTTTACCACCCTGGCAAAGCCAATGTAGTTAAGGATGCCCTAGGTAGATTATCCATGGGTAGTATGGCTCATGTAGAAGAGGAGAAGAAGGAATTGGTTCATGATGTGCATAGGTTGGCTCGTATAGGTGTACAACTTGTGGATTCCACCAAGGGTGGAGTTATGGTTCATCATAGTTTCGAATCGTCCTTTGTGGTAGATGTGAAATCTAAACAACATCTTGATCCTATATTGATGGAGTTGAAAGAATCGGTTCTCACCAAGTCCGTTGAGGTTTTCTCCCAAGGGGGATATGGGGTGCTTAGCTACCAAGGTAGATTATGTGTTTCAGATTTTGATGGCTTGAGAGAGCAATTTTAGAAGAGGCTCATGGTTCGCAGTATTCTATTCATCCGGGAGCCACCAAGATGAAATGTGACCTATGGGAAGTCTATTGGTGGAATGGCATGAAGAAGGATATAGAGGGTTTTGTAGCCAAGTGTCCGAATTGTCAACAAGTTAAGGCCGAACACTTGAGACCGAGAGGTTTTCTCCAACATATAAATATTTCCACTTGGAAGTGGGAGGAGGTGAATATGGATTTTGTGGTGGGATTGCCTCATACTCGAAGGCAACTTGATTCTATTTGGGTTATTGTTGTTAGGATGACTAACTCAGCCCACTTCATTCCCGTCAAGTTTCATTTTCAGCGGAAGACTATGCCAAATTGTACATCAAGGAGATAGTAAAGTCGCATGGGTTTCCCCTATCTATCATTTCGGATCAGGGTACTCAATTTACTTCACATTTTTGGAAGGCGTTCCAATAAGGGCTTGGTACCAATGTTAAACTTAGTACCGCTTTCCACCCTCAAACGGATGGTAAAGCGGAACGCACCATTCAAACCTTAGAGGAAATGTTGAGGGAATGTGTTATAGATTTCCAAGGTAATTGGGATGACCATCTATCGTTGATAGAATTTGCCTACAACAATAGTTACCACTCAAGTATTACCATGGCTCCATTTGAAACTCTTTATGGTTGGAGGTGTATATCTCTGGTTGGGTGGTTTGAAGTAGGTGAGTTTGCTCTAATTGGTCCCGAATTAGTCTATGAGTCAATTGAGAAGGTCCAACTTATAAGAGAGATGTTGAAGATGGCCAAAAGTCGGCAAAAATCTTATGCCGATGTTAGAAGGAGGGATCTTGAATTTGAGGTTGGTGATTGGGTCTACTTGAAAATGTCACCTATGAAAGGTGTGATGAGGTTTGGTAAAAAGGGGAAACTTAGTCTTCGGTATGTAGGCCCATACAAAATCTTGAAACGTGTTGGAAAGTTTCTCATGTTTGGAATATATTGAGTTTTCATGATTTATAAGTTCCGCATGTTGGTTTACACGTTAGTAAGATGATTGCATATTTGACTTCATGTGGTGAATTGTGTAACATGTTTTTCTATACTGGTGATGATATGGCATATTGGCTCTTTAATGATTATGTTGAGCTTATTTGAGTTGGAGAAGGTAGTTCCTCCTAAAATGACTTGAAATGATGAGTTTGGTGCTTGTTGGATTGTGGATGTCGTTCCCACTTCCTTGTTAGTGCACTGGTTATGACGTGATGTGGAGTTGATGTTTCCTCATAGTTTTGTATATTGTTTATGATGTTGCATGCATGATGGGATGCTAGTCTTGAGTCGTTAATCCCCTAATGTGTTTAAAATGTCATTCGAGGACGAATGTTCCCAAGGGGGAGATAAAGCAACACTCCGGAAAATGGTAGGTTAAACTAGAGCCTAAACGTAAGGGTAAAAATCATAAAATGACTTCTCGAAGTTTAAGTAAGTCATTTAAGGTTAAAATAAGGTAATTGGAGTCTAGACCAAGGGGCAAGTCCTAAGGCAAAAGGGGCCAAGCCAAGGCCAAAGCCAAGGCTGCCCCTAGCTAGGAGCTACTGCCCCAAACCTTCACGAGGTGGACCACGGCTCGTGGTCCACTTCACGACTCGTGAAGGTGGTCGTGAAGCCCCATTAGCTTTTATGGAGTTTGGGACATTTTGGGGGAGCTAGTTTCAAAGGGACCAGGGGCACCACCACGGGTCATGGTCTCCTTAACAAGGCGTAAGGATGGTCGTGGGAATTCCTTGGTCGAAGGAGCCTTGAGCTCCAACAGGCTAGCTATTGCCTCACACTCCACAAGCAGGACCATGGGGCGTGGTCCATATCACGGCTCGTGAAGGTGCGCGTGAGATTACTTTAGGCGATGAAGCTTTGTGCTCCAAAGAGGAGGCTACTTCCTCAACTCCACGGGCATGATCATGGGTCGTGTTCCTCACCACGGCTCATGTAGTGAGTCGTGAACCTGGATGGGGTCAACTAGTGAGGGTCTTTTAAGTCATTTCCTATTTTAGTCCAATTAAGTGGGGGGCGTTTTGGGTATTTTACGGGGTGGTTTATATATTGTTTTAAATTCAATTTCACCTATTTTCAAGTCATAAACTCAAAAACCCAAATAATTCCCAAATCCTCTCTTCTCTCAATATTTCTCTCTCTAGAAGTTCCTCCATTGAAGAACACCAAGAACTTGAAGGTTAGGGCTCAAGAATCCATCTTCTCAACTCCCATTCGTGCGCAAAGTTTCAAGTAACATATGGGAACCTTGATTAGTGGAACACTTTTCTCCATGAAACCCTTCAACTCTAATTTTGAAATTTGGGATATGGTTCAAAATCTAGTGTTTTCATTCTAGCCATGGGTTCTTCTTAAAAATGATTTCATTATGTTATTTGACTAATATTATGGATGATTTGACGTTTAATGGTGATTTTTATAGTAAAATTCCCCATGAAACCCATGAACTAGCCCATGACCCCAATTTCATGAATTGTGATGGGTGTATTGATGCAAGATGATTACTATGAATTGTGTCTATGTTAATCTAGTTATCGAATCTTGCTTTATTCATGCTTAAAGTAGTATTTCTAAGTGTGATTGTGCGAGTTGGTTCATGACCCATGAAGAGGATAAATTGTGATTGATGAAATGTATGTGAACTTATGATTCAATTGAAAGGTAAAGATCCTATGACTATTCTGTAAATTGAGGTATTGTTGAAAGGTCATTCTCCCCTTACCCTTACACATTCATATATGACTTGTCTAGAATGATGCTGATGTTGTTTTGTTGATGGAAAGGCTAATACATTTAGGGGTCGTTTGGTGTGAAGGAAAATACCAAATAGTTTTGGGATTAAATTATAGTACCACTTAATTTGTTGTTTGGTTGGCAAGTCTAGGATAACTTATCCCGAGATTAATAATTAGTACCGGATAAGTTATTACTCCCTTTGGATGGTATAGTAATCCCGGGATAACTTATCCCGGGATAAAATAAGTAAATGAAAAAATGTCTCTTTCAACCCTTTTGTTACATTCAAGAAGGGCATTTTTGTAAACAAATAAATTGTTCTTAAAATTTATTATTTTAAATACAACAAACCAAACACTCAATAAAAAATAATCCCATTATAACTAACCCCATCATAATCTATCCCATCATAATTAATCCCATCATAACTTGAATTCAAACCAAATGACCCCTTAGTTCTACCTTAGGCAAGAAGGACACCTTCTTTTGGTGTGGGGTTACACGACACCATATTCCATGTAGCTCATATGGTCTATGTCGGTTATGGCTATTCTTCCCTAAATGATAAGATAATGAATAAGACATGAACTATACTATGACTTCTTAATGATTTGACTTAGTGGGAGTGGGGTATGGGACTTCACTCTTATATTGTACAAGTAGACTTAGTAGGATCTTATGGGATGGTTCTTTTATGTTATGATGAGATATGAATGTATGCATGTACAATGAATGGAATGTGTTAGATGACTTTCCTTATGTTCAAGTAATGTACATGACTATTCCTTTATTGATGAATATTTCTTATGATGAGGTCTAAAGATGATGTGTATGACTAAGGTAGCTTCAAGGGAGTACTTAGTATGGTTGGTATTATTGTATGCCAACCATACATTGCACAAGTGTTCCAAAGGGGTTGCTAAGGTAATAAATCTACTATGTTGTGAGCGTAAATGTGATTATGGCTTGTCTCTTACATTGAAAGTGCATATTGGTTTCTGAACTTGATAAATGCATACTTTTCACTAAATCGTCTTTTTTTATCATATTTAAAGGATTTTGTGCATGTTTCCATACTTGGTACATATTTTTGCTAACCCCTTCTTCTTCTACATTTTTATAAGTGTAGGTTCCATCTAGGAGGCTTACATTCTCATTTCTTGAAGAAGACTTGGATTGCTTATCTTCAAGTTGTGGTGAGTCGTCAAGTTTGAGCACGGATTATCCATTTCTTAGTTTCTATTGTACTTCTCATGTTGAGACTTTTATTGATGTAAAGGGCTAAATCCCAAACTTTGTATTCCTATGTTTTACATGGTGTATGAGACAAAGTCTAGATTACTTTGATTTTTCGATTATGAAAAATGAAGTTTGACTTCTATTGTAAAAGTTTTAAATTTTCTGCATTATTTCTATTTCTTTTGTTATGATGATTCTAGAAGCTTGTATGAGAACTCTTCGGGGTCAAGTTTGCCGTGTCACTCCTAGGGGGTAACTCCGGGAAGTGACAAGAACTTTACGCACTTTATGAACATCCTCAGGTTTAAGTTACCTTTCTAAATCTAAGTTAAGTGTTCTAGTTTAATCTACATGTATAGGAGGTTCTACGAGAAATTTACATGTAATACACAAGTGATTTTCGAGATTATGAGAACAAGAATACCAATGGGCCAAGATTGGCAAAATGATTATGGTAATACAAATATATTACGAATCCCTAACATGACATGCTATGCATTCTACTCCCGAGGTATAATCGGAAGGTATGGGGCCTATTGCCTATATTTACATGTATGAGTCACAGATGGCCACAAGTTGGCGAATATGATGCCGGTTCTCTATTGGTAGCACTTGGTTTTGCATGACATGCATTTGCATCTATATATATGTATTTACAACATACAATTATTTCACCATACAATGCATATTTAATTGTATAACGTCGGATGTCAGCCATGGAGGCTATCAGAGTTTCTGTTTCAGGTGATAATAGCGAGGTTAAGGAGATCACAATTAGAGAATTGAATATTAGAATGTGGAAGCACAAAAGAAAAGAAACAAAAAAAAAATAACTAAAGATATGGGAAATTCGAAGGAAAGATCTAAGAATTTCCAAGGATTAGATGTTCTAAGGCCTTGAAAAGATCCAAGTAACAACGTATAGATTTATGGAAGAAATCTAACGCCTTTACTTGAGAAAACGACTCAAAACGATAGATTC
>JAJOOR010021225.1:0-27830 GCA_036250505.1 Solanum acaule | reverse complement strand
ATGGCATATTCTTCCTTATTCATTTATAGATTGTGTTGAAGTTTATATTCTAAACTTTCTATCTGTATCTGTAGATATAAATTAGTTTTTCTTTGTGCTACTATAGTTTTTTACAAGTTCCTGCGAATATATTATTGTTAAGTCTATTTTGCCTATGTTCTAATTCTTGTCTTTTTGCTATAATTATTTCAGTAAGTTTTTGTCTATATTCATTATTTTCGTTATTCATTGTATTTTTAAATATTGAATATATTTATATTATGTTTTAGATATATTATCTATTAATTGATCTAATTTGTCATTATCAGTTTTTGTGATATTGAGTTGTTTATATTCTGGATATAATTTGTTTAGTTTTCTTCTTATTTTTCCTAACTTTTCTAGTAATATGTTTCTTCTTATATTTCTCATCATCCATAGCTCTGATACCATTTTTCGGGGGTGCGGAATTGGTATAACTTCAAGTATTTCAAAACTTAGAAAAAAAAAATCCATTCCTATTTCATAATTCAAAATATAAAATTTGTATTAGTTGACTCAAGAAAATAAAAACATAATTATTTTAATAACTTTATTGACGGTCTCATTTATCCCATTCTGCTTCGTTCCATTCCGATCCGTTTCGATTCTATTTCGATCTCTTTCGATACCGATTCACCAGTTCGACTGTTCCATTTTAATATGGAGTCCAGTCTTAGGTCATTCTTTAAATTAACCTTCAATAGATGTCTCTTGGACGATTTCTGAATTAGGAATCTTCTTAAAGTTCATTTTTCCTAGTTTTTTGTATGATTGTTTATTCAGGATTTTACGATAATGATGTGTAACTAAATAATCTACTTATTATAGGATAATGATTATTTCATGATTGTTGAATTCTTTATATTACATTGATGAATTAACTTACTAATTGGAGGTTATTTATTAATTTTTGCTCATCTATTTGATTGTTTGTCAAGTAGTTCGATATTTCTAGGAACCTCAAATTGAACTCAAAGGAGGAAATTAGCATTATAAAAATGTTGAATAGAGTGGGTCTTTTATGATGATATTATGGTCTTAAAAGAAATAAATATGATACTCTCTCCTCCGTCCAACAATACTTGCCCACTATATTAAAAATAAATGTCTAATAATACTTGTCCACCTTATGAAATTCATGGATAATTTTACACTTAATTGCTAATTTGCCCTTATCATTAATTATAGTCATTTCTCTATTATATTTTTCAAGACATTGTATTTATTATATTCAAAGGGTGATATAGTAAAATTACACTTCTATTTATAATTTCTTAAAGGATGTGTCAAGTCAATAGTGGACAACTATTGTTGGGCAGAGGGAGTATTATAGAACAAATTCTCAAACATAAATATCTATTTAAGAAATTTACTCAAAAAGTTTTGAGTTTACTCACTTGATGTACGTTAGTAATATATTACTTTTAAAGGGAGAATCTCCGTTATTTATTTTTCAAAATCAACTTGTACATAGGAGTTGTCCCCTATCGAAAAAAAGGGTTCTATTTAATTATGTTAGTCCATTTCAAAGTGGATAACAATTTCATTAGCACATGTTATTTGACAACGTAAAGTCCCAATGATTTGTGAATAATTTTCTAAAGTCAATTAATTAACACGTTATACTTTCTTAATTAGTATGACCCGTTAATTGTTATTCCCTTCATTTTTTGTATATTAAGAGAGAACATATTTTTTAATATTTTATCCTCAATATTCATAACTTATTTGTCAAATTATTTTTCAATGTCTAAGATTATACATTAACTAATATAAATATTGTGATAAAATTTTCATAGTAGCTATTGTTTTTTTCAAAAAGGGGTGCATAATTCAAAGTGGATAAGTAATAGTCAACTAGGAGTATTATATTCTGACTTTATAGCTTACTACTCTCTCAGTCCTATATTAGATGATTAATTTCTATTTTATACGGTGATTAAGAAATTATGAATAAATTGATCAATTTTACTATTTTGTCTTTTCTTCATGTTAACTAGCTTCTTGAAAGATTTATTTTTTTGAATCTTCAAATTTGTTTAAACTTCCAAAGCCCATATTAATTGTATGTAGGGGTAAAATGAAAAAATAATAATTCATTCTATATTGATTTATTAAGTGATAAAATAATATTCTGTAACAACTTGTTTCCGTTGTTAGGGAAAAGCCAATGGGGAAAGAATTGGGGCCAGAAAACTTTTGAGTAGTAACTTGGGAACTCCTAGCCTAGTCCAGATTTGGACGAAATCTGAGTCAGTGAGGTCTGGGGAAATCTGGTATTGAATGAGAGATTTAATAATGAATTTGATGACATGAGTGGATAGCCAAGACGTTAAGGAAACCGTACGACTTTACGGAATCAAATTCGGGTGAGTAGAACTTCCGAAATTAATCTTAGCGTGAATGGGTAGTTTCTGAGTGTCATGGGATGAAAGTGTGTTGTGAAATGGGGGTTTGAAACTCTTAATTCAACTCATTGTTTCCGTCCAAGCCGCTAGGGCGGGATTATTCCGGCCAGGGCGGGGACAGTATGGCGGGATGGGACAATCGCGACTTAAGTCGGAAATAAACCCCAAAAATATTATTTTTTGCAAGTTTCGTTCTTGAGAGCTAGGAGACGACCCCAGGTGATTTCTTGACAATTTTCCACGACTTTTGGTGCTAAAGGTAAGATTTTCACTCCCCAAATCCATTTTTCGATCCATAGAACGTAGAATCTTGATTATATATTGTTGGGGGAGGGTTTTGAACTGAATTGGATGGTGGGAAAAAGCCCTAGCTGAACCTTAGGATTATGAGTTGGGTCTTGGGTTGAGTTTGTCATATTCCGGGTAATTTAAACCTTAATTATTGATCCTCGTATTGAATTGATTGTTTGTAGACCTAGAACAATCGGAACGAATCCGGAAAGGGAAGAATAAAGTTTCTTAGGAGGATTCAAATGTGTTTTCGAGGTTGGTGATTGTTTGATTTCATGTTTTTGTGATGTATGTGGGTATTTGTTTCATTGTAATGCATGTGTGCATGTGAATGTAGCACTATTGATCAAACCTAATGTAAATGAGTATGAGTGAAAGATTATATGTCATGAATCAACACTTGATTGTATGATTTTTAGAATGTACATTATGATTGTGATTGTGATTGTGGTATGATGAATGGACCGGGTGTCATGTTCCGACACACTAACTGGGATCAGATGTCACGTACCGACATACATATTGGAACGGGTGTCACGTTTCGACATACCAACTGGGATCGGATGTCACGTACCGACATACATATTGGAATGGGTGTCACATTCTAACAAACTAATTGGGATCGGGTGTCACGTTCCGGCACACTAACAGTTTGGGTATGGGTTCCATGAGAGGACCATTGAATTGTGCTATGTATCTACTTGTGATGATTACGTTCATATCTAATGGTTATTGATATTAGAAGACTGTATATTGCTCTAAAATGATAACCAATGTGTATATATATTTTGTACATGTCATGTTTATTATGTTGTGACTGCTTATATATGTTGTGCTTACTGGAATAGCCGTGTGATCCTACTAGTACACTGTGGTTGTATATTGATACTGCACTTGCTCATTCTTTGTTGAGTACAAGGCATCTTCAGGCGGCTACTGACAGACCTCAGTTTGGTGACTATTGAGCGTGACCGAATTCAAGGGTGAGCCAATTCTTTCAGGCTGTCATGGATCTCTCTTGTTTAAGTCCATTTTTTTGGGACTCAGACTATTTGTTTAAGGTGTTTTGTTTAGTTTTCGGGGCAGCGCCCCCTTTTCTTAGACTTGTTGCACTTTAGAGTTTTGGTACATTGACTTTCAGGTTCTAAGGGTTAAACTTCTGCATTAGTTTGGTTAGATTTTTGGTAAAACCTTTGGAGTTTATGGGAACTCTATATAATTTCAACATTTAAACCTGCTTCTATATCTTTAAATCTCTAGCTTTTGAGTTAGCTGATTAGTATTAATGGTTCTCCCACCAAAAGGGTAGTGTGGGTGCCAATCACGACGGTCTAGGTCGTGACAAAATTAGTATCAACGTCCTAGGTTCGTTGATCTCACTGTACCTAAACAAGTCTAGTAGAGTCTTGCGGAACAGAATGGAGATGTCTGTACTTTTCTTCGAGAGGCTATAAGACTTTAGGAAAAACATATTTCTTTCTACTCCTTTCGTGCTATGACTTGGATCCAATTGGTATTTAGGTGATACAAATTGGTATCTGAATTTCTTCACTCTATTTCGCATCTGGTTAGTAATTGAGTTGTAAAGGTGGAAACAACAACACCAGTAATATAAAATGTGTCCTTGGAAATAAGCATGTTTCCCCGATTTGATATAGGCATGTAATGACTAGTAACAAACATGAGGATTTTATTAGGTTCTTAAGGTTGAAACCTTCATTCTTCATGGGTACGAAATATGAAGATGTTTAGGACTTCCCTGTTGACTGTCATGAGTTTATTCATAAGATGAATATAGTGGAGAGGTTTGGGCTTGAGTTTGTGACATATCAATTCCAGAGAGACCAAAATGTGGTAGTTGTCTCATATTGAGTTTCGACTAGTAAATGCATTACTCATGACTTGGAAAACTTTTTATATCCTTCTGTATGGAGAAGTATATACCCTGAACTTTGAGGGATGGGAGGAGAGAAGAGTTCCTGAATATAGAGCAACATAATATAATTGTTGCAGCCTTTAAGGCAAAAGTTTGTGTTTATCCAAATATGGTACTCCACTTTGTTTCAGTCTAGAAGAGAAAATTCATCTTGTTGTGAAGGAATTAAAGTCAGATTTGCAGATTTAAGCTTATAGGTGGCTACTTTAGCAAAAATCTTTTCAGAAGTGGTTTATTTGGTGACGGAGGTAGAAGGGGGTGAAGTCAGAAGACTTTGCCAAGGTGACAACATTCAAGAAGTTTTGTAAGGGAAGGCCAGATAACGAACACCATTACTTGGAAAATGCATTTAGTGTTATTGTCATATCATGTATGAGTTGCTTAGTAAATGATGAAATTATGTTGCGACAATTGAAGTTAGAATCTCTACTGCGATTTCCTAGATTGAGTGAATATCAAAGAGGGTCATGATACGACTACTACAATAACAACTACTTGATTAAGTTATTGTCACGACCTAGCCCACAGGGCCGTGCGGGCACCTACATACTAACACTTAAGTAGGAGAACCCCCATATCCCAATAGTCAAGACGTGTGGAAAATTAAGAAAACAGACAAATAAAAGAAAATCATTTAATACATTTATAAAACATAAAATTTAAAACGACTACGAGTTAAGACTTGCAAACAATTAACACCCCCAAGGATCTAGTCTAAACATGTACAAGAGCTACTAAGAGTACAAGCATGACAAAATAATTAAAAGACACAGCTCCCACCATGCGGAAGGAAAAATAGAAGATGCTGGAGAAATTTTTCGTCTTCACCTAATGAAACATTGCCAACCTTGCATCCAGACTATACCAAAAAGGCATAGCAAAAGTAGTATCAATACAAAACCACACGTACTGGTAGGCATCATCGGTCAACCCGACACCCACTGCATAATATAAGAATTCAACTAGCAAGAACGTGCAATAAAGCCACTTGCTTCTCCACATTTACCCTCTCCCGGATACCTCAGAATCACATTAACACCCTTACTACTAACTCCCGACTTAATCAACCTACTTACTAGGTTCTTGATCATAGCCTAACCATTCTAACTCATAGAAGAGTCTACCATTATAACTACCAACAATCCCTTGAACGACTAACCACACACGACGTACCCTTGACTTCTTTTCATCTTACCCAGTCCTTGCCACATGGCACCTTTTACTCAAGGCTTCCAAACTACTAACCACGAATACCTTTCTTCCTCGATGAGATCTACCTAAGTATTTCATAACGTACACTACCCCCGCTTCTCACCCTTGTAACATGCGGATAACCTTTTCTTTCAACCTTACAACCCTTGAACCCTTGGCCCTTCCACATACCATATCACCTTCCGATTTAGGCTTGCCCTTCCCGGTTCATTCAGCAACGAGATACATAACAAGTTAAATCAACATAGTAGAGAAAATAGATATAGGTCATCATAACCTTTTAACCCTTTAGGAGCAATACAATATCGATATCATTTACAAATAATGTTCAATTTCATAATTCTCAATTTACACAGTTATATCCAGTCAATGGTCCTCTCATGGAACCTACACCCAAATTGTTAGTGTACCGATTCGTGGTACCCGATCCAATGCTTATGCCGAATCGTGGCAACCAATCCAAGTTAGTCTGTCGGAATGCAACACCCATTCCATTCAACAAGCCACAATCACAATCACAAGTATTTTCTCATAATCATACAATCAAGTCATGATTCATGGTATTTATCATTCATCTATCCTCATTTATAATTAGTGTGATCAATAATGCAACATTCGTATACATATATGTATTATAATGAAGTAAGAACAAACATACATCACACAACATGAAATCACAACCATGACATACCCCTAGTTCATTGTCTAAGGCTCCTTCCTACCATTAAGTCATTTTTTACTCGATGCACGAATGTCTACATATAATTCCTACTATTGATTAACATTATACTACACAGTGAACACATATTTATAACTACTCAATTAATAAACCTAGCCTACCTAGGCGCCAAGCTGTTGTAGCGGGGTTATAGCTCCAATTCGAGTTTCTGAAAGAGAAGACGATGATTCTCAGCCTAAATCCATGATGTCTCGACATCCCTGCACTAGAATTCTCTTCCTCCTTCTTTCCCAAGCTTAGAACAGCTTTTGGAGGGTTTCTAGGGTGTTACTTGCCTTTTTTTTGGTCTTTTTGGAAGAAGGATAAAATAAGACCTCGCGTTATTTACATTTTGTTTCGCCTATCCCACTCTGGTAGCTACTTATCTTGCTATGGTGCTACCACCCTAGAGGCATCTAGCCCGCCCCGGCGGGACAGTGGCCCAGTATTTTCCTGAAATTTTACTTTTCCCAAATAACAACGGTTCGGGTCGTTATAATAGATACTAATTTACCCCTCATTCATCTCCGAATGACTAGTGAATGGATCATCACGTGTCCTATCTCGGAGTACTTTTAAACTAATGAACTGAAGTGTTACGAGATCACAAGGGATGATGATTTTTCAAAATTGGAACATGAGAGGTGTTATACTAAAAATGGGTGATTAGGAATTTAAGGCAACACACGAAGAAATGAATGTGTCCAAATTACACAGCCTGACCCCACCAGGGCGACAACGCTTTTGCTGAAGCGGGGCCGCTGTGGCGAGGGATTTTCCACTGCAGCGGGAGATTGGAACTAGTATAGTGGGGAAAAGGTTTTCCCATTTCCTCATTTCTCACTCAAACTCTCCTGAAATCCTCTCGATTCATCTGCTCCGAACGTCATTTCTAAGGTAAATTTCTTGTTTATTATGCTTTTTACTTCAATACTTAATTGACAACGATTGCATGCTGCTACTTAATTGATTAGAAACGATTTTCGAGTAGTTTTTTGAAATGAACATAGTTTGCTAGTTTGATAGAAAAATGTAGCATAGATACTTCCCTTACGTCCCCAACGTCTCCACAATGTCCTGGGCGTAAGGATTTCGTAAGAATATGGTCAAATCAGTACAAAACGGGTGGGGGAAGTTGAAAAGTCTCTTGATGAAAAACTTGGATTCGGACACTATTTAGGGGTTATTTTGCTAAAATGATTGCATAATTAGGTTCTAGGATACTTAATAAACTCTGATATGCTGAAATTCTATTGAAAATGAGGGTTTTGGAATGAAGAGGCGCCATGGTCGCGCCTGGAATTCGTCCCAGATGAAGGCCGCTCTGGTGCCCTTCATCGCGTTGTAACTGCCTCCCTCATCCCGCTGTGGCGGGATTTAGGCCGATGTGGCGGGACTCTGTGGGGCAGTAGCCCTTGCCTCTTAGAGCAGAAATGTCATGTTCTAATGTGTATATTTCATAACTTGCAGTCTTATCTAAATGGCGGGTCTTAATGAGGAAAAATATCTTTCGTCCAATTTATCGATGTTGCGAGTTGGGAAAGGCATCACGACAACCGAAATACAAAGTTCTGCTGCGAGCGGGGTTTCTATTTGCTTAAACTAGAGGGGAAGACTCCTGCCTTCTATGCTCGTCTGATGGAGTTTGGTTGGGCTCCCTTGACAAAGGCTCCCCCGGATGCACGTTCCACTTGGGTGAGGGAGTTATATGGTATACTCCTTACTGGTCGCTGGGATGACCTTCACCCCATTATCTGCATCAGGGGAGTTGACATCCCCATGAATGCCACAACCATCAATGAGGCACTAGAGGTACCCGAGGTCATAAACGTGGAGTATGAGACCAAACTGAGAGAGATGGATTTGGGCTGGTTAAGGGACACCCTGATCAAGTCTTCGTGCCGGGACCAGGTCTACTGGGCTAGTGCAGAGGGCCTCACTAGCATAGACTGGTCATCGGATGCTAAGAGGTGGCTACACTTAGTTACTAGGAGGATCCTCCCGTCGGGTAATCACACCGACGTGACATTTTCTCGGGCCTTGGTGGTGGCATGCACTATACAGGGTATTGAGCTAAATATGGGGGAACGTATTATCTAAGAACGGAAGATGTTCTATTGGGGCAACAAGAAGGCCTTCTTCCTACCGGGACTGGTGACCGCGATATGCAAGCGGGCGGGAGTGCCACTCCTAGACATTGACGAGGTACTCCCCATAGATCCCCCTTTTCATCTATTTTGATCAGGCAGGGTTCTACTTCCCGGAGCAAGATGAATAGGACAGATAGGGCCAGCAGCAGGAGGCTGCAGAGTTGGATGACGAGGGAGGCGATGACACTCATCCCACTCGGTCCCAACCCCCACTCTTAGGTGCACAGGTGAAGTAGGATTTAGCGGTTGTCCGGAGGAGGTTGGGACACTCTTTTGCTAATACCACTTCGATCCCACCCAGCACTGCCTTGGAGGTCAAGATGCTTCATCGCGAGCTGCGCTTGGAGA
The DNA here is from genome assembly GCA_036250505.1 of Solanum acaule. Classification (NCBI taxonomy): domain Eukaryota; kingdom Viridiplantae; phylum Streptophyta; class Magnoliopsida; order Solanales; family Solanaceae; genus Solanum; species Solanum acaule. The sequence goes on along the minus strand of JAJOOR010021225.1, from coordinate 18,746 downwards.
GGAGGAAGGGTTTGGAGAAGGACCGTCTGATGGTTAGGATATGGAAGGCGGTGAGGATCATGTTCACCTGCGTCTCCCCCGAACAAGAGATTCCCCGAGTTGAAAAATGAGATTTCCAGCATTTTACTTTCATGGATGAGGCCGTGAAAGACCTGGTGCCCCTGTAGGATCTAGACTCTGAAGTTGACACCTCCCAGTCGCAGAGTCTTTGGTTAGGTTCTTCGCCCTTCTTGGGCTTGTAATTTGGAACAATACTTTGTTTTATCTTTTCGCCTTACTTATGTTTTGTAAGCACATAGATACTACTTTTTTGCTGTCTTTCACAGTCATAAATAAAATACTACGATTTACGACTTACTTTTCTATTGCTGAGCACTAACTGACTCATAGGGGTTAGTTCAGATACAATTCGAGCTTTGTATAGGTGACCGGGGAAAACAGAGGAGACAGGGTTGAGATTCTGTCTCGCCTTGTCCTGCTCTGGTGGGGGAATTTCCGCTCTGACGACCTCACGCTGGTGGTAAAAATCCTGCCCCAGTGGCCTAGACGGAAGCAAAACCCAGGCAATTAATTTTCTGGGGTTTTTCTCTTTTCTAAATTTTCCAAAGGTTCCGAGCTTTACTAAGAAATTTTAGGATAACCCTCTTAGTTAGGATAGTCATTGTCTACCCCGAGTCGACCCCAACGATACACAATCCCACTCATTCTCATTAATTCAATACCACAACCCACAGATCCCAATGATACATCCAGACACTCACACCGTTATTACTCAAGCGCAATACATGTCCAAATCTTTCTTATGAATCACCTCGAAAATTATCTAGACCCTTGCATCGAACTTAGTCATGACCTTCTTTTCACAACAAGTTTCACGATACTCAAGCAGTTACAACTTGCATAATTTCAACAATTCGGCCAGCACATTGCACATATCAAAGTTTAGACACGCATCTATTGTACACATAATCGTATCATCACATCTAAGCAACTACAACTTCCACATTCACAGATAATTTAGATAACAAGAAGCACGCATTCACAGTTTCCAAGATACCATTCACAAAGCAGTCCAAATTATTAGTTAGTTCGCTCCATGGATGACCATTTCTGATCATCCATGCAGTTACGCAACCCCTAGAGCCAGATACCAATTGGAACCTTCTCAGTTCCAATTTACCTTGCTTGTGTTCCTTCAGTCGTAACCACGACGCTCGGTTCACTTTGTTGAGATACCAATTGGAGTCAGGAGATACCAATTGGACTCAACTCACCCACAAGCGACACTCGCACGAAAGGAGAGGAAAAGGTGGAACAACTTCCTAGAATGCTTTCTAGCTTCCTGAAGATTAGATGTGGATGTCGACACACCAATCCGCAGGAGTCTAGTCCACATTTTGCTCTTGTACTGGGAGATCGATAACCTAGGCTTTGATACCAATTTGTCACGACCCAACCCACTGGCCATGCGGGAATATACATACTAACACCTAAGTAGGAGAACCCTCATATCTCAATAGTCAAGACGTGTGGAATATTAAGAAAACAGACAAATAAAAGAAAATCATGTAATACCTTTATAAAATAAGAACTTTAAAATGACTTCGAGTTAAGACTTGCAAGCAATTAACACCCCAGGGATCTAGTCTAAACAAGTACAAGAGCTACTAAGATTACAAGCAGGACAAAATAATGAAAAGACACAGCTCCCACCATACGAAAGGAGAAATAGAAGCTGTTGGAGAATTTCTTCGTGTTCACCTAATGAAACATCGCCGACCCTGCATACAGACTATACCAAAAGGGCATAGCAAGAGTAGTATCAGTACAAAACCACACGTACTGGTAGGCATCATCGGTCAACCCGATGCCCACTGCATAATATAAGAATTCAACTAGCAAGAACATGTAATAAAGCCACTCGCTTCTCCACCTTTACCCCCTCCCGGATACCTCAAAATCACATTAGCACCCTTTCTACTAAATCCCGATTCAATCAACCTACTTACTAGGTTCTTGATCATAGCCTAACTAACTCATAGAAGAGTCTACCATTACAACTACCAACATTCTCTTGAACGACTAACCACACACGACGTACCATTGCCTTATCTTCATCTTACTTGTCCTTGCCACGTGACACCTTTTATAAAGGCTTCCCAACTACTGACCACAAATCCCTTTCTTCCATGGTGGGATCTACCTAAGTATTTTTATCACGTACACTACCCTCGCTTCTCACCCTTGCAACACGCAAACAACCTTTTCTCTCAACCATACAACCCTTGAACCCTTGGCCCTTCCACATACCATATCACCTTTCGGTTTAGGCTTGCCCTTCCCGATTCATTCAGCAATGAGATACATAATAAGTTAAATCAACATAGTAGGGCAAATAGATATAGGTCATCATAACCTTTTAATCCTTCAGCAGTAATACTACATCGATATCATTTATGAATATCGTTCAATTTCACAATTCTCAATTTACACAGTTATATCCAGTCAATGGTCCTCTCATAGAATCCATACCCAAACTGTTAGTGTACCGATTCTTGGTACCCAATCCAATGTTTATACCGAAACGTGGCAACCGATACCATATTTATGTTGGAACGTGACAACCGATCCAAGTTAGTGTGTTGGAATGCAACACCCAATCCATTCAACAAGCCACAATCACAATCACAATCACAAGTATTTTCTCATAATCATACAATCAAGTCATGATTCGAGGAATTCATCATTCATATATCCTCATTTACAATTAGTTTGATTAATAATGCAACATTAGCATACATACATGTACTATAATGAAGCAAGAACAAACATACATCACACACCATGAAATCACAACCATCACCTACCCCTAGTTAATCGTCCAAGGCTTCTTCCTACCATTAAGTCATCTTTTAGTCGGTGCACGAAGGTCTACGCATAATTTCTGCCATTGATTAACATTATACTACGCTGTGAACACAAATTTATAACTACTCAATTAATAAACCTAGCCTACCTGGGCACCAAGCAGTTGTAGCGGGGTTATAGCTCCAATCCGAGTTTCTGAAAGACAAGACGATGATTCTTGGCCGAAATCCACGATCTCTTGACATCCCTGCGCTAGAATTCTCTTCCTCCTTCTTTCCCAAGCCTAGAGCGGCTTTTGAAGGGTTTCTAGGGTGTTCCTCACCTCTTTTTGGTAATTTTGGAAGAAGGAGAAAATAAGACCTCACATTATTTACATTTTGTTTTGCCTATCCCACTCTGGAGGCTACTTATCCCCTTGTGGAGCTGTCACCCTAGCGGCATCTAGCTTTCCCTGGTGGGACAGTGGCCCTAGTATTTTTTGAAATTTTGCTTTTCCCAAATAACGACGGTTCGGGTCGTTACAGTTATTAAGTGTATTAAAATTATGGAGAACTTGGAAATATGATGAGGAAATCAACAAGGCCGTGGAGGCCGGGGAAATGGTAATTCAGGTAGGGGAGCAGTGCATCCACGTAAGGGGGTTGGTCGTCAAGATGACAAGGCACAATCTTATGCTTTTCGGGTAAGACCAAGGCTGAGGTATCTGATGCAGAGGTCATAGGTTCTACTCATGTCTGTGCCGAATGACTACCATTTTATTTGATCCGGGTTCTATTTATTCATATGTGTCTATTTAGTTTGCCTTGGGAATTTGATATGATTTGTGATATACTTGATGCCCACATCCATGTTTCTACCCCAATTGGAAAATTAGTCATAGTCACCCATGTGTATCGTACTTTCCCTATCTTGTTTATGGGTTTTCAGACTTGGGTTGTTTTGGTTATTTTGGATATGACTGACTTTGATATGATCTTATGCATGACTTGATTGTCCCCCTATTATGCTGTGTTAAATTTTAATGCTAAGTCTGTGACTCTAGAAATTCTTGTTAGGGAAAAGTTAGAGTGGGAAGGGGTGTACAAGCCTAAGCCAGCTTAGATCATATCCTCCATTTGGGCGAGGAAACTGGTGGGGCAGGGATGTTTGGTATATTTAGCACATATTCGGGATGTTGAGGTTGAGTCTCCCTCTATTGAGTCAATTTCGGTAGTGTCTAAATTTAAGGAAGTGTTTCCTACTGATTTGTCTGGTATGCCTCCGAATAGATATATAGATTTTTGCATCGATTTGGAACCTGGTACCCGTCCCATTTTCATCCCTCTATATCTCATGGCTTCGATAGAATTGAGAGAGCTTAAAGTTCAAATCCATGAGCTTTTTGATAAAGGTTTCATCCATCCTAGTGCTTCCTCGTGGGGTGATCCTGTCTTATTTATTAAGAATGAAGATGGTAATATGAGGACTGGTGATTTTATCTTAAGACATAAAGGAGTAGATTGATATTGGAATGACAAGCTTATGGATAAAGAAAGTCTCATTGAGTATATTTGGGTAAAGGAAATTGAAGATTTTAGTAAGAAAGTGCGTATAAAAATTGGGTTAGTCTTTTGAATTTGATGAGTATACCTGAGTTTGAGGTGTCATGTTGATGAAAAGGCTGACTACATTGTAATAGTCAGGGCTGACTGAGCATAAAGTAATAAGAGTTCGTGATAGATTGTGATGGGATGCAACTATATAATAAGATTGTGGTTAAGCGAATTTTGTATAGTAATTACGACTCACGAGTATCTAAGGTTGTGGCTTCCTAATATTTGGTGAGTAATGTGGTTGTATGGAAGGTTTTAAGAGATGGTGGGATACCTCTCGAATATAATCTAAAAGAGCTAGAGTTGTAATGAAGAAAAGTAGTGGAATGTAGTACAACCTTTAGAGAAAGGCGAGAGCAAGAATATGTTATTTGATTGAAAGGCTAAAGAGGTATCTTCAGAGGGGTAGAGAATTGGGTTCATATATGCGTGAATACATTCGTTGTTGTGGCTATGGTAATAGTGTCACAGGTCCATCAGATTGGTTAAAAACTATGGGAAAAGACTTGAGAAAAAAGTGTACATACATTAGCTCGAGTGTGATGACAAGTGCTATGTATTTGGTTTGAGTTTAGTAATGAGTGCGATTGAATTTTTAGAGAAGGAAATTGTAAGATCAATGGAGATGCGATCAATGATAAGCGAATATCCATGAATTCATAAGAATCTTCAAGGTACAAGCTAATGTGGATAGATAAGGGGATTGTGCTATACGATTGAACTTACAATTCAGATTTTCATTATAAGTCTACATTCGTGGTGATATATTTTGTCAAGGTATGAATTGGTAAGGTGAGACGTAAAGTTTATTATTGTTGATCTTTAAGTACCTAAGAAAGGTTTTCATTTAAGAATGTTGGCTTATAGTAAGGTAAATGGTCGGAGTGTTCATGATGTTTGCTAGTATTGAGAGTGTGGACTTCAGTGGAATGATGTGAAGAGTATGTGGATTCAACTCAATGGAAAGGACTGGTATTGACTCTTCAGAGGAAAACCTTTAGTGTTATTCCGTAAAATTCTTATGTGACTATCTATTTCATTTTGTACACAGTGGTGAGTATGTTTCACTAGCTATGATCACGTGTGTTTTCACTTTTGTGGGTGGATCCCTAGTGGTGGATCAGGGGTACCAATCCTGTGATGTTTTCTTGGTTGAGTAGGATGATTGGGAAGACTTGGTTATTTCAGATGACTTATTTGGTGTTGTCTTGGAGTTGTTAAAGTATTTAAGTGGTTCTACATGTACCACCTGCTTATGAGAATTCATATATAGAAGAGCTACCATGCGTAATTATGGTTGTCCGACAATCTTAATATTTATCTTGTCGTCGAGGTCATGTAACGATTATGTGTGGTTGAATGTGGGGATCATTGGGTCCAATTCTACTATTCTTAAGGGTAATCTACAATTACAATAGCTAAATCTAGCATTTCGATAGTGTTGTTAGAGGGTTTGTATGCTTGGGCATATCCCTCGATGAGTATCTGATGTCTAAAGATCAAATTGTTATAACTTAAGCTCATGAAAATTTATGTTGTGGGATGGAGATGTTGTTAAGAACTGTGATTGTTTGGGTATTATGAGTGTGTGTTTGTTGGTTCAGGTTCACTTCTAATTGTAGTAAGTGTTGATTTGGAATTTTATCATGCTTAAGTGCGAAGTCCTAATGATTGTGTCAAGATCATTGATAACATGTTGCAGACGTGTGTACGATCAACTTTGGTGGTTGTTGGGAATCGCTTTTGTTGTTAGTTAAGTTTTCATACAACAATATTTATCACTCAAGTATTGAGATGACTTTTTTGAGGCTTTGTATGGGAAGATGTATAGGTATTCAATTGGTGGGTTTGGGGACGGAGATTACATCATAAAGTGAGACTCAGTTTTGTTAAATCAAGACCTTCAATATGAGGAAGAACCGGTTGCAATTCTGGATCGCGAGGTCCGGAAGCTAAGGACCAAGGAGATAAAGTCCGTGAAGGTTCAATGAAAGCACCATCCGGTTGAGGAAGCTACTTGGAAAACCGAGAAGGACATGCAAGACAAGTATCCCCAATTATTCGATGATTCAGATACTACTCTACTCTTGTTTTAGCCCTTTTCTCTTTTTTTTTTCCTTTTTTTTCTATTATATTTTTTTTTTCTTTTTTCTTTTTTTTCTATTTTATTCTTTTAAGCTACTAAACATTTTTTTTCTTTTTTTCTTTTTCACACTAGGACTTCCCAGGGGTCACCCATCCTAGTACTACTCTCGCCTCATTTCACAACACACTTTCATCCCATGACACTCAAAAACTACCCGTTCACGCTAAGATCAGTTTCGAGAGTTCTACTCTGTAAAGTCGTACGGTTTCCTTAACGTCTTGGCTATCCACTCATGTTATCAAATTCATTATTAAATCTCTCATTCAATACCAGATTTCCCTAGACCTCAGTGACTCGGATTTCGTCCAAATCTGGACTAGGCTAGGAGTTCCCAAGTTACTACTCAAAACTTTCTGGCCCCAATTCTTTACCCATTGGCTTTTCCCTAATGACGGAAACAGGTCATTACATACTCCCCCCAGTCTACTTTTATTTGTCATGTTGCGTTTTTCAAAAGTTAAATTAGATTTCATTAATTTGATATTTGAAATAAAAAATTTAGATATTCAAAAATTATACGAAAAGTACTATAAATTGCATTTTTTTTGCATAGCAATATAATGAAAAAATACATCGTAAAATGCTCGTTAAATTTTTTATAGTTTGACTTTAAAAAAATATGATAATTAAAAGTGGACGAAAAGAGTATGAGATAAATATTTTTAATAAGATGGACGTATATTATGAGACGGAGAGAGTATTCAATGGTAGCCCACCAAATCTTACCAAGGAATAGAAGACTTTCATCACTCCCCAAGTTAGAATTTTCTCAAGTCAGCCATGCATTAGCATTTATTGGGTTGACAAAAAAAATCCCCTAATTAACGTTTTTTATATTATTGATTACTAAACTTGGTTTACTATATTGCAAATTGTTTTTTAATTATTGCTTTGGTGTATTACTAGGTCTTCATAGATCATTAGTTTGACCAGATGGGGATCTTACATTTAAAAGTAATGGATGTGTTCATATGAGCGAAAATGTTTTTTCGACCTGGTTTTCTAGGAAAATAAATGGGTTTTATATTTCTTTTTTGCATTTAATACGTAAGTAATAATATTCAAGGCCATCTCAATAAGTTTGGGGGGCCTAAAGTCAAATTTCATTACGAGATTTTATTTTTTTAGTTGTCATATGTATAAATTGAATAGTTATAACATACTCAATGTAACTTTACAAGTGAAGTTTCGAGAAGGTACGATGTCTAGACCTTTTGAAGTAAGAATCCAAATAATGAAAGTTTTCAATGAAAAATATAATATTAAGTTAGAATAATAAAACCTGATTCAAAACTTCGAAAATTTTATATAATGATATTGAAATAGTTGTGTTGAATTTCATAAGTTGATATAATGATATTAAAATAGTATTGTTTTGTTGCAATGCTTGAAATTTAAAGAATACACCGAAAAACAAATTTGATCTTTTTAAAAACACACAACAATGTATTTTGCATAATGCAAAAGGTTTTATTGTTTAGTAGACTTTAGAATACTCAATAATGAGAGAATACGAATATAAAGAGGAATAAAAAAAAGTGAATGTAAGAATAATAATGTGGGTTTATGATAAGTGCCAAGATATAAATAAGTCAACAAAATAAGTAGCCACATCGAAGAAAGGATGTTATAATTAACTAAACACTAGTATTCCATTTCTTAATAATTACAACGACCTCCACATTAAATAAACTAAACAATTACTATTATATTTTCTATCCAAAAAAATCTTTAGAAAAAATTGGGGGCCCTACAAAATTGGTGCTCCAAGCAGTTGTTTTAGTGGCTGTATGGCTGAGATGACCTTGATAATATCATCCTAAAAGCATTTGTAGATAATTTAGAGGTAGGAGTGTGGGATGGTGGGCTTGGAGGATGAGGAGAACACAGTTAATATGGAAAGTCACATATGGAACTTGTTCTTCCCACTTTCATTAGGGAAGTTGTTTTTCCCGTCTTTAATGAACTTATTTTCCTAAAGAAAATGTTTACAATTTTTTTCACCAATCAAAAATTAAAAAATTAAAAAATAAAATTAATGATTTCCTCCGTACCAAACACATCATATGAATTTGAGTTCGGACTCCCATCACAACTCATTTAATTTACTCCGTTTGAAATTTTTTATTTATAATTATTAATTAATCTTTTAACACATATAAAGGGTATTTGAGCTAAGGTTACTGTGTTCGGATGAATTGACATCGTATTTAGAATTTTGAGAAGATGGATGCACTATTATGAAAAGATGAATTTAAAATATTAATTTGACCGATTTGACCTTTAGGTTCTTATCACTGAACTTAAATCAATTTTCTTATACGAATTTCCAATGTAACAAACTTGAAAATTTGAAAGATTAAAACAATTTTAAAAAATTAGAACGCCAAAAATGCTATCAATAACCATTTAAAGAGATATTACCCAATTTTAGAAAGGAAAAAAAAAATAGATATAAGATTTAAGTTTCTAACCTCACCTAGAGAGGTACACCCAATCATCATGACATCATATGCTATTTCGAGTATGAGTTCACACATCTATATTTAAGTATCTTTTAAAGTATAACATTACAAAAGGGAATCATGAATTCACGTAAAACTAGAGATCTCCCAAGATATGCCCTCTGGCCAGTAATTATTAAAGCACTCTATCTATGTTTGACTAGCTAGGTACATTGTTCAATAGACTCAAATTTAAAATATCAAGTGTTACCACTTTCCAACATGTAGGAATCTATCTTATTGGACAAGCATATCCAAGTAGTAATACTAATTAGTATATAAGTAGTTGGTGTTTAAGGTTACATAACTCAAGATTTTAATTTCCTAAAGAATATAATTCACCTACCTTAATATTTTCTTCATTTCTTTCCACACAACTAGCTAGAAAAAAAGATATGATAGAGTGGCTAGACATTTACAAGGTTGTTGAAGCTATGATGCCACTTTATTTGGCATTAGGTCTTGGTTATGGTTCTGTAAAATGGTGGCACAAACTTAGTGCTGAACATTGTGATGCTATAAATAGATTGAACTACTTTTTTGTTCTTCCTTTTTTCACATTTGACTTCATTTCCCAAGTAAATCCCTATAAAATGAACTACCCCTTCATTTGTGGTGACCTTATTGCTAAAGCCATCATTGGTTTTTTTCTAACTTTGTGGGCTAATTTTTATAGCAAAGGGAACTTTTCTTGGTCCATAACAACATTCTCATTTTGTAGCTTAACTAATGCACTTGTTATGGGAATTCCTGTAATGAATGCTATGAGTCCTCAAGTAGGTGTTGATTTAGTGATTCAATCATTGGCAATACAATTTCTCATTTGGTCTATAATTATACAATTCATGATGGAATTGAAAAATGCCAAAGATGAGATTATGGCTTGTGAGGGTGCTAATCAAGATTTAGAAGGGAATGATAATAATAATGCAAGCAAAAATACAACACCATCTTTGGGGTCAGTAATGACAATTGTATGGACTAAGCTTTCCAAGAATCCTAACTTTTATGCCTGTTTTCTAGGCATAATGTGGTCTCTTGTAGCTGACAGGTATGTGTTCAACTGAATCTATTATTTTGTTTTGAATCAATTATACATATCAATAAGGTTTTAAAATTATAGATTATAATAGATCACTGTGTATTTAGAATCTGTTAATTTTAAATTTTGAATTCCTCTCTCTGTCTATTTTTAGGTGGCATTTTGTACTGCCGAATATTGTGAAGGAATGCATATCAATAATGTCAAAGGCAGGAAGTGGCATTGGAATGTTTACTATTGGTGAGATTTCAAGACTTATATCTATTTCATCCTACCTATTTAAATAGACTTCGATTCTTGAGGCGGGAAAAATAAATAAATCTTGAATCGAACTTAACTCTAAAAAACATACTTATGAGAAAATAATTGTTCAATAGTACCATATAAATAATTCATATTGTTCCCCTCTCTTAGCCGATGTAGGACATCAACGTACACTCCACACAGCTAAGAACTGGACATCTGGAGTGTGGAAGATATAAGATTGGAGAGATGAGAGGAGAGCACATCGTAAACATTGAATTTGGATGGATCTGATTATAATATTATGTAAAGAATGAATATTCGATATAACTTACCCTCACAACCTGAACACTAAAGAAAGAATTATCCAAACTACTTAGTGATACCTAAGGAAAACATTCTTATAGAATACATTTTACATATTGCATATTATATTATATCATAAAATAAATTGGAAAATAAATCCAAGTAGTAGTAAGAAATTTGATAGTCCATAAATGCAGGGGTATTTGTGGCAATGCAACAGAAAATAATGGCTGGTGGCACAGGAGTGATAGTATTTGGACTATTTTTGAGATTTTTTATAGGACCAGCTACGATGACTATAGGATCATTCATCGTAGGTTTACATGGCAATGTTTTACGAGCTTCCATACTCCAGGTAATTTTATCCGCGTATAGTCTATCCTCTTTAAATCATACTAAATATATTATTATTATAATTAAAAAAATTCGTTTTCTCAAATTATGTTTAGAGAATTTTGAATGTACCGTTATGGTCTAAGTAAAACTAATTACTATTTTCTTTGTTTCAATTTTATGTTTAGTGTATGAAGGTCAATTTTTTTTTTTAATCGTTATAAGTTTGAGTTTAGATTCCCAATTATTTAAAAATAAAATTTATTATTTGAAATCTATATGGAAAATAGCTAATGAATATTCAAAATATTTTTTAAAAAAATGAAAAAATTATAGTCAAAGGAAAAGTTACTCCTATTTAACTCCCTAAAATAGTAGTAATATTTTCATGCAAATTTAGAATCTTTAGATGGTGGAAGTATTACTTATTTTTAAAAATTTATTTGTACTCGAATCGTTGTAACCATTTACTTGGTAGTGATTAATTTCTTGTTCCCAATTTTATCTTTTTTGAAGTTTTATTCGTTATTGGCTTATTTTCATGTAAACTAAGCATACTATTTTGCTTTTACGGAGCATGAGTATCAACAGTTAATGTTAAATCAATTTTAAAAAATACATAATTTGATAAATAGACCACATGTTCACGGATATCACTAATTAAAATTTACACGTATTTTAATTATTATCGAACTAGTCAACTACTTAAAATAACACATATTTTAATTATTATTGTATTTTATGATTGAAGGCATCATTACCCCCTGGCATAGCCTCCTTTGTTTTGGCAAAAGAATATGGAGTTCACCCTGAGATTGTTAGCGCTGTGTAAGTTATTTCCTTCATAATTAATTTCTTCTTATTTCTCATCTTATAATATAATTTTTTTCTCCTATATACTTTCAATTCACATCCATTTGGAATAATATAATATGTATATTAGAGTAAAAATTAGTGACTAGGGCAAGATATTATAATAAAAATACATTTTATATCAAATCACGCTAAAAAAAATGAAATTAGCTACGGAATTGTGGATAATCCCTAACTAATGTATCGCTAAAAAACTCCTACATAATTGATTTTGCTTATAATTTGTAGCTAACACATGCTAAATGAGATCAGCATTGTCTTTTGGTCGTTCAATTACGAAATTTTATTCGTTAGTAATTCCTTATTTTCTAGTAGTGTCATTTAAATAATGTATTGGCTTCAATCTAAAAAGTACAAAATTTTACTAAAGTAAATGATATTGTAAAATAAAATATTTCACCATACCAAATGGATTATTTTCTTCTTCTTCATTATTTTTTCTAATTTTCTGATTATTAAGACTAATGTATGTGAATTTTTTTTATTTCAGGGTAATTATTGGCATTCTGGTGTCACTTCCCATTATGATTGCTTATTATGCAGTTTCAGAGCTTACACATTGATCCCATTTACAATTTACTGACCTACAATTAGTCAATTAATGACCTATTACTCCTAGTTTTCTTATTAGTATTTTTTTTTTCAGTTTCTTGTAACCTAGGCTCCTGTATTATTCCTTTTTTTGGGGGTCACAGAGTTTGACCATATATAAAGGAATGGTTAATGTAACATTTTAATATTAATAAAAATATATCGTATGTTATATTATGTATCATGTTATGTTCATTGGTGGCCATTATATTTGCGCCTCTTTACTCTTATCAATTATGGTAGAATGTGGTCATTAGTAGTCAGTAACTCTCTGCTGGGAAAAATACTACAATATTGATAGTAGATTGAAATTATAAAGTAGTAAATAACTTATCACAAACATTGTGTCGCGGCAAGCCACTGCCTTGAAAGCGATTTCGGCCCGACTCCGGTGCAAATCGTAGTAGCCGATCGCTCCCCAAGGTTCCATAGTTACTCTCAAACACGTGCACTCGTGGCTGAGAGTTTGGAGGTTGCTTAAAACCAATTGTTCAAAAATATTCTAAGAATAAGGAGAAAGGAGGAAGAAGTTTTTCTCTTCTTTTTGTTTATGTTGGTAGTGTTGTTTCTTATGCTCACCAAAGCCTCTTCTTATATAGGATTTGCAAGAAAAGGAGTTGCAAGTAGGAGAGTTTAATTTTAGAAACATATTGTCAAGGTTAATGGCATTAAAGGCCATTACATCACCTTTGTTTGGAACGGATGTATCTTCACCTTTGAAACGTCTTTTGAATTTGTCTCTTTGCATTACATTTAGTTAATAAAGTTAGAATAATTAACTCAACAATCCCCCACTAATGCAAAAATAAGGAGTAAGATCTAACTTTTGGAAAAAAAGGAAGGAACCTGTACTTAAGTGTCAATATCTTTCGATTTGGATTGACACGTAGTGATATGAGGCAACAACTTATTATCCACAAAGTGAAGTACTCTTGAATTGAGCGGATATGAATTGAGACCCTCATAACACATACCATATCCTTAAATTTAAGCAACTTCCGCAATACAAAGTGCTTTTATGGTCATGCACACACACCTTGGGTCTTATGAGTGCTCTAGAAAGACGACCCAAGTCTTTCATAAAAGCGACCACACCTTTACACTCACGTAGGTGATTCCATCAAGTCTATCTCAAATAGACCACCTTACGGCTATAGAATCATTAAGAGCAAAATAAGCTCAACCTTATAAAACATAGTCTCACGCCAAAGGAAGAGAAAATGTGGTGTATATTGAGGCCTTATGGGTCCACCTACCTCAATCAATGGGCTTTAGCACCATCCCCCTCGACGTTTCAAGGATTATTTTCCTTGTCAAGCCCTTGGTCATAGGATCCGCCAAATTTCTTTTGGACCTTACATATTCCGAGGAAATAATACCATGTTTCAACAATTGTTTAACTGCACCATGTCTGATGCGAATATATCTCTTTTTTCTACTGTACAAACTATTTTTGGCAATTTCAATTGATGCCTGTGAGTCACAATGAAGAGAGACTGGTGAAGCTTGTCTTCCCCACAATGGCACATCCGTCAACAGATTTCTCAGCCACTCAGCTTCTTGCCCTGCCAACTCGAGAGCAATGAATTTTGATTTCATGGTAGAACGTGCTATACAACTCTGTTTGGAAGACTTCCACGAAATAGCACCTGCACCCAAAGTAAACACATAGCCACTGGTGGAGCAAACTTCATCATTGTCCGTTACCCAATTTGCATCACAAAAACCTTCTAAAGCAACAGAAAATTTGTTAAAATGCAAACACCAATTCATAGTACCTCTCAAATGCCTTAGCAACTCATGAAGAGCATTCCAATGTTCACTACTGGGTTATGAGTATATCTACTCAATCTACTAACAACATAAGCTATATCAGGCCGATTATAGTTCATGAGAAACATTACACTCTCAATTATTTTAGCATATTCAGTTTGAGAAACACTAGATTCTTTATTCTTCCTCAAGCGTATGCTAGGATCATAAGGAGTTCTCACTGGAACTACATCAAAACAATCAAACTTTTTCAACATCGTTTCAATGTAATGAGATTGACACAAAGAGAAACCATTAGCAGTTCTTTTGATTTTAACTCCCAAAATCACATCTACTTCACCAAGGTCTTTCATTTCAAATTTAGAAGACAAAAAATTCTTGGTCTCATTAATAATATTCACATTAGGACCAAAGATTAACATGTCATCTACATATAATTATATAATCACACAATCTGACCCTATCATCTTAGAATAAACACAGGTATCAGATGAATTTACAACATAGTCATTATCCACTAATGTGATATTAAATTTTTCATACCATTGCTTAGGTGCTTGTTTAGTCCATACAAGGACTTTCTCAATTTGCATACTTTATCCTCTTGTCCCGGAACCACAAAACCCTCAGGTTGAGTCATATAGATCTCTTCCTCTAAATCACCATTTAGAAATGTTGTTTCGACATCCATTTGATGTACCACTAAATCATGAATAGTGGCTAAAGCAATAAGAGTCCTAATGGTCGCTATTTTAGTAACAGGAGAATAAGTATCACAGTAATCAACACATTTCTTTTAGTTAGAACCCCTAATCACAAGTCTAGCCTTATATTATCAATTGTACCATCAGGTCTCAATTTCTTTTTAAATATCCACTTGTTACTTATGGATACAACCTTTAGGTAAATCATATAAGTCCCAAGTGCGATTAGAAACTATAGAGTCTAATTCACTTTTAATAGCCTCTTTCCAAAATATAACATCTACTGATCTCATTGCTTCATCATAAGTCTTAGGGTCTTCTTCTATTAAGTAGATAGATACTAACTCATCATTTAAAATATTCATATCAAAATTTTCAGTTAAAAAGTAGTGAAAAAATCAGGACCAAATTTAGTCTCAACTCTACATCTTTTACTTTTTCTGAATTCATTTTCATGCTCATTAGGAATAACATTCGAAGAAGGCTCAACATGAGAATTAACAGACATAGATGTAGAAGCATTATTTTTCATATCACTCGGCACATTATTTTTTAAAGGAAAAATATGCTAAAAAATTATGCATCTCTAGATTCACAAATAGAATGATCATTGAGAGACATAAATCTATATGAAACACTATTTTGAGCATAACCAATAAAGACAGTATCATAACTCTTAGAACCAACATTTACTCGTTTAAAATTAGGTAGACCAACCTTAGCCAAAGACCCCCACACCTTCAGAAATTTCAAGTTAGGAGCAAACCCTTTCCACAACTCATATGAGGTCTTGTCTAACTTCTTATGAGGGACTCTATTAAGAATATAGCACGAAGACAAGACTGCTTCTCCCCACATATTGTCAGATAGACCAGAGCTTAAAAGCATAGAATTCATCATTTCTTTAAGGGTTCTATTTTTTCGTTCGACAACACCATTTTGTTAGGGAGTATAGGGAGAACTAACCTCATGTATAATACCATTTTTCTCACAAAAATTTTCTAGAGTTTTAGTACTATATTCACCGCCCCTATCAGATCTAAATCTCTTGATTTTTATATCTAATTAATTTTCCACTTCTGTATTGAATTTCAAAAACATGTTTTCAGCTTCATCTTCAGACTTAAGAAGATATACCTTAGTGTATCTAGAAAAAGTCATCAAAACAAGTAATATAATACTTTTTCCTACCTTTGCTAACAGTGTTCTTGAAATCTGCTAAATTCGAATGTATTAGTTCAAGTAATTCGGTTTTTCTACTAATAACAGATTTGAAAGGTTTCTTGGCATGCTTGGCTTCCACACACAGAGGACATTTAGAAAAATCATCAGTTTTTTATCATAGGAATTAAGTTCATTTTCCTAAGTCTTTTAATAGAAGCAATGTTAATATGACTCGACAATATAAGTAGAATTTGAAATACTTTCATTATTGACACTATCTTGAACAATGTTCAATACAAATAATCCTCCACTAAGATATCTCTTCCCAACAAAGTCTCCTCCACGAGAAATAATTATCTTATTAGCTTCAAAAACAAGTTTAAGGCCTACTTTGTTGAGAAGTGCTCCGGAAACTAAGTTTCTACGGAGGGAGGGAACATACAAAACATTGTTCAAGGATAATGTCTTTCCAGAAGTTAATTTAACTAAAACTTTTCCTTTACCCATTACTACAGCAGTAGTAGAGTTACCCATATATACACACTCGCCATCAATGGACTCCTCAAAGTCATGGAATAAATTCTTATTAGCACAAAAATGCCTTAAAGCGCCAGTGTCTAGCACCCAGTCAGTTGTGTTAGCCACCAGATTTGCCTTAACGACTACAACAACAATCACTTCATTACCCTCAACAAGATGAGCTGGGACATCACTTTGTCCTTCCTGCTTTGAGGCCTACCCTTTTCTCTAATAGCACTTGGCAGCCGTGTGACCAACTTTTCCATAAACAAAATAAGGACCCTTAAACTTTTGAATTTGACTCTCCGGCTTGTTGAATTGATTTTTCTTCTTCATATGTTCCTTTTTTGAGATTATCTTCTGTTTGCCTTTGAACCTGTCTTTCACAACAGTACTAGAAGATTCAACAAGATTAGCTTTAGAAGAATTAAGGGAAAGTTCTTCCATCTTATCTTTGAGACGGTTCGCCTCTTGAGTCCTCATATGACTAATAAGTTCTTGAAGAGTTAAATTTTTTTTCTTATGTTTTAATTGATTTTATAATCACTCCAAGATGGTGGGAATTTTTCAAGCAAAACATTAGCCTGAAATATCCACATCTTCATGTCCTCGTTGAGAACATCATCAGTCAAGTTCTCATATTCGTGAACTTGTTCCATTATTGGATTATTATCAACCATTTGAAATTTAATCCACGAACCGACAACATATTTTTTCTTTCCTGCATCATCAGCACCATATTTCTTTTCCAAACTATCCCATATTTCTTTGGCAGATTTATAGATTAAAAATAAATCAAATAAAGGATTAGTAATATGATTTAGCAAATGTCCTCTCACAATTTTGTTATCCTTTTCAAACTTCTTTTTAACAACATCATCAACAGCCATAACATTGCTAGAATCAGTAGTGGTGTTAGAACCATTCATAGAAGGTTCTTTAAATAAAATATAATCAACTTCTAATTGTTCAAATAAAATTAAAAGTGTTTGTAACCATCGTTTACAATTATTTCCATCCAAATGCACAAGTTTTGACAAATCAGAAAAAGTTTTGTTCAAAGAAATAGCCATTTATCAATATTGTATGTTACGAAATCGCTTTCAAATTGTTTGGGAAAAATACTACAATATTGATATTAGATTGGAATTATAAAGTAGTAAATAACTTATCACAAACACTGTCGTGGCAAGCCACTGCCTTGAAAGCGATTTTGGCCCGACTCCGGTGCAAATCGTAGTAGCCGATTGCCCCCAGGGTTCCATAGTTACTCTCAAACATGTGCACTCGTGGCTGAGAGTTTGGAGGTTGCTTAAAACCAATTGCCCAAAAATATTCTAAGGATAAGGAGAAAGGAGGGAGAAGTTTTTCTCTTCTTTTTGTTTATGTTGGTCGTGTTGTTTCTTATGCTCACCAAAGCCTCTTCTTATATAGGATTTTCAAGAAAAGGAGTTTCAAGTATGAGAGTTTAATTTTAGAAACGAATTGTCAAGGTTAATGGCATCAAAGGCCATTACATCACTTTTGTTTGGAACGGATGTATCTTCACCTTTGAAACTTATTTTGAATTTGTTTATTTGCATTACATATAGTTAATAAAGTTAGAATAATTAACTCAACAATAGAATTAAGTCAACACTCTTTACTCTTCATTTCACTCTGAAACGACCCCAAAAATGCCCGAAAATGTGCTTCGGAAACACCTATAATTGTAATTTCCATATATCTCCAAATTCGTGCATGATTTCGGAAATTCAACTTCATAATCTTATTCAGGGGGTCAAATTGAGTAGGAAATGGGTCTAACCCGAATTTTAGAGCAACCGTATCAAAATTCAAAAATCGCAAAAATGCAATTTGGAAGGGTCCACTTTAAATGGGCAAATCTCTTAGCACACAAGGAACTGGAAGGGCCATAAACTATCAAAATTAAAGCCCTGTGAGTTAGCTTTCCAACGCACTTGGTTTCACCTCATTCCAAGTTAGAATGAAGGAGTTATGACCATTTTCGTAAAACCTGTCTGTGCAGATTTGCAATTTCCAGTAAGCTGTTTTTTTTTAAAGCCTCATTTTTTGAGGCTAAGTGTT
>JAJOOR010021224.1:0-30513 GCA_036250505.1 Solanum acaule | reverse complement strand
TATGCTTGAGCTTGACTCATCTATGGTATTTATGTATCATTTCGTCTTTTTTTCTCTTGCTCCCTTAGTCCCGATTTCCCCCTTTGATTATGCTTATTACTTATGGTCATTTTAATTGCTTCCGCGACCAAGGATGTGTAATGATACGCTATGAGGCTTGTTTGGGGTTCCTTCGGGTTCCCCATTCGCCGGTCACGTCTAGGCCCTAGGCTTGGGTCGTGACACCATCAGTGTAGTAGTCTTGTTTTCACGACCTCTCTCGAGCAAGCTGAAAACACATAGGTGGACTTGTATTTGCAACTACAAACCCATTAAATTAAACCACAACTACTAGGTGAAATCACCATTAAACTACATTTAGTCTATTAGCGAGCAAGACCCAACAACAATATTAACTCATATTTGCTAAATCACACCCCAGGGGTTTTTAGCCACACATCAAGAAATATAAATTTATACCTTCAATGATGTTGAAATCAAATGGATATAGAGAAATAACTCTTGATTTGAGCAAAGAAATAAGAATCCAAGAGACCCATTTCCAAATTGAAAGAGATGAAGCCATTTTTCTTCTTCAAGTCTTCAAGCCCTTACTAATTGAGCAAAAATAAAAAGTACTACAATTATGTTAATTGTTTCACACTAAAAATCTGATACTAAAATCTGATACTAGGCTATAACTCTGAACAAGTATTTATAGTTTTCAAAAATTTGTGCTGTAGCGGATCATTCAGCGACATTAGTCTAAATTGCCGATCAACTTGGCGATTCGCCCTTTGGTGTAGTTCATCGCCGTCTTGCACCATTCTTCAGCATCGTCGTGTTCTGGGTCATTGGGTGACATAGTACTGCTTCGCAGAACTCCTCGGTGATGCGCCGACTTGATCCTTTCCTTCAGGGCTCAGCACAAGTAACAAAAGGCAAAGTGAGATCCTTCGGCGACTCGTCAAGTGGACTCAACGATCCTTAGGCCTTCATTTTCTTGTTTTTTTCAGCCTTTTCATTCTTTTTTGTGAATTAGTGTCCATGCTTTCCTTCAAACTTCAAATACCTGAAACTTGATGGTTTCCATCAGATATTGAGATAAAATAAAAATTTGAGGACACAATTTCTATTAAAATATAGCCCTAAATGAGTCCAATTTGTGGACTCATCAACACCCCAACTTAAACTTTTGTTTGTTCTCAAGCAAACTCAAGTTCAACTATTCAAAAAGGATGTCTAAAATAGTGTTACACAAGATTCAATCATGAATGTACACAACAAGACTTCAAACTACTTATGCAAAGATTCAATTGTGTACTCAAAGATTCAAGTTGTGACACACCATTACCAAAGATTCTCATGCTCACAATACTTTCTGCTAATGCAAGTTCAACCTTAACGAAAGTATCTAAATGCCCTCACACAACAAATGATTCCATATTAACACACAGAGGCTAATCAATTTAAGATCAGGAATCAAATGCAACGCTCACACTCAAAAAGAGGAACACAATGCATGTTTTCACCCATAGGTTTGCCCATATTTTCCAATCGACTTTCTGTTCGGCTTACTCAAGATCAAAAAGGTGTTTTCAAGGCTTGTAATGGGGCTGAGTGCAAAGGTATGGTCATTAAGCTCAGTGACTTCTTCATCCTCGTGAGATGTGGTGTTCTCAAAACATCCTTTTCCCTTCCCTTATCACTTTTTCTTCTAGTGCTTCTAAGTCATCCTTTTATTCACTCGCCATGTATTGCTTGGAAACCCAATTCCTTTTGCACTTTTATTCCACAACCCTTCTTTTTCATTTATTTTATTTTTATTTTTATATATATATATATATATGGAAGGGTTTCCATTTTTTTGCAACACCATGGGTTAAGGGAGACTTTTCTTGCACTTCTTGACTTCTCCTTTTTCTTTTCACCACACCCCAACTTAGGATTTTGGCCTAAGTTGGCTATTTACTAAATCATAAATCAGGAGGATTATAGGAAGTGGATCAAGTAAGGTCTAGGGCATATCAAGTTTTTTCCAAAGAAAGGTAATGCTCAAGGGGTGTTCAAAAGAGTTTCACACGCTCACAGGTAGGCCACAAAAGAGGTATATGTCAAATTTGGCTCACACTCTTTAAAGCTGCCTAAGATCATCTCAAGAGCACACCTTTCTAAATCAATCAGACTAACGGGGAAAATTATAGGTTTATTCATGCATGGTTCAAAGTAAGCTAATCACAGAAGGCATCGACACTTAAGTCGAACAAGACTACATACTTTCGCTAGTGTGCAACGGTCATTATAAGAGAATCAATTTGATAAATGGCTAATCACAACAAGAGGCAAAGAGTTCACATATTGTCTATGCAACTTAAAAAAATAGCCACTTTCAACACCCGAGAGGTGGCAAAAAATTTTGGAGAATTTTTAAAATTTTCCAGAAGGCTCAAAATCATTTTTGTAATTTAAAACAAAAGAGAGCCATGAGCTCAAACATTCATATAAAGTACTGTAAACAAAATTTTAAGCAGAACAACCCAAATATATACAAAACACGAATCACAAATAGTACACAAAAGGTGAGCCTCACCCCACTACACATAAAAGCAATTTGTCCTCAAATGCAAATAACAAAGAATCCGAAAGGCAAAATAAAGAAGGATAGAGAGGGGATCCTGTCTAAATAGTCACTCCATATGTCTAGGCATCAGTGCCCGGAGAGACTTCCAGAAGGACCAACTCCACTGGATCTAGCAGTAGGAGCCTTTGCCAAGGAAGCTTGCATAACAACATCTATCATGATTTCTTCAGTTTCGGCTATGTCATCCGCTGCAGCTCCCTCAAACATCTCTTCGTCAGTCTCTGCCTCTGAGTCCAGATCAACTCTCCATTTTGCTCTATCTCCATGTCCAGTAGTGGTTTGAGGCATCTCAGGCACGTCTGGAATCTCTATTGTTCCAAAGATCATGGACATATCGGTGGATTTTAGGTAGTCCACATCTTTCCTCAGCTCTGCAATGGTGGTCTTTAAGCCTGTCATCTCTTCTATGGCTCCTTGGTCGCATTCACACACTGCTATCCTGGCTGCCAGTGCATCAATAGTAGTTCTCAGTGTTTCACAGCATCATCGAGGGCAGCCTGAATTATTCCTGGAATAGAGCTTTCTATGTTGGCATCCTAGAAATTAGCAGTTTGAGCAACTTGTCCCATTCGGATCAGGGATGCCTGAGTGATCGGTTCACAGATACAACAACAGCAGTGGGTCTGGGTGGTAACATAGAAGCGAAGGGACCTGGAGGGTTAGCAAGAGTGGTGATGGCATCAAGTATACCTGAAGGTCCAGGGGATGTAGTAGGAAAATATGCCTCTTCAGGTATAGGAACAGTGGCCACAACTTCTTTCTCGCTTGGTCCTTAAGTTATTCAGTTTCGAACTTTCGGATATTGGTGGAAATGGTGGCAACCAATTCCACATCCTTCTTTGCATCTCTAGGCACCCGAGCTCTTTCGCACAATGCAATGATTAATACCGGAAAAGGGAGAGATGTCTGGGTTTGCTTTGCATGTATATGGATCTCATAAGCAATGATTATCCCTAGATTTATCCTAGTTTTCTATATGATGCATCCAAGACAAGATTCCTTAGCAAGGTGAAGGATTGATTCATTCTGTGATGGCATAATTGTGCTGCTAATGAACCAGAACCAGTATCTTGCAACTATGCTCAGATCTTTCTTTTCAATCAAAACTCTTTCTGCTAGCCATTTCGGATCATTATCACCTGATATCAGCAGGGCTAACCATCTTTTGGTTTCATCTAGCTTCTTTGTTCTGATTAAGTGCTGGCAATGATCATTAATCTTATCAGACATACCTAAAGCTATGTTGATAGCTTCACTGTCACAAGATACCGTCCTTCCTCTGACAACCACGTAGTCAACTACTTTGAAAGACGACACTAACCTCTTCCATTGAGGTACCATTGCACTGTATGCATTGTAAAACTCTCTAACCCAGCTTGGTATGTAAGAGCCACGGGGTTTTGTGAATATTTGAAATTTGTGATGTTTCAGGCATTCTATTATCTCGGGGTACTTATCGATCACCCCATCTAAAGAGAGCCATTTTTCCTCAATGATCATTCTCAGCCCCTCAGGCTTTAATCTGTTCAATGATTTAGGTAGGGGCCTTGTACTGGGGGTGCCAGTACTATTGCCTACTCTGGAACTAGAGGAGTCTGAGTGGTGGATCGAGGGTTTCTGATCCGAGATGGGTCGTTCATTTGTTTAGATCGTAACTCATTCCTATATGCCTCCATCAATTCATCTTCATCAAAACCCATGCTCTCACTGTCATATGTTGTTGGGTCATTAGTGTAAAAACCAGCACTGTCGGAGCTTGCATCTGATAGCTCAACAGTTTTGTCCCTGCCCTTGCCTATCCCACCAGTTGTAAAATTTTTTGTGGCCTTGTGCCTGGATGCAGTTGCATCCTTATTGATTGTGATCCCTTTTCCTTTGCGTCGGGGTGGTGTGTTGCTACCAACTTTATTGGGTTTAGTCATACCTGTGAAAGATTTGGGAGGAGTTAAGGAAGAAAAAAAATATAATCACAGACAATCTACTACAGAAAGACTCGCCAAGTTGAACGGTGAGTTGCCGAACCTCTTTCGGTGAGCAAGGGTTTGTCCACCGAAAGTTACAGTGCATAAGGGTCTCAAGGGTAGCATACAGAGATCCAGAGTACTCTCGGCGAGTCACCGAGTGCGTTCGGCGACCCATAGCTTTTCGCAGAAAGTTATAGTCTTATCCAACTTGGCCTGATATTAAGAGCGAGATGGAGACATTGGGTGAACCACCGAACGATTTGGCGAGTTCAACCCAGCTCACCAAATGGTTCAACATGCCCATTTTCAATCCATCTTCTCGAATTCAATCCCGCATACCCCGAAGGAAAAATCAAAGCATGCACTAACGAAATTTGAATAAGACCCACAATACCCATCACCCTGGAATACTCAGATTTCTCCCGGACTTGCCGCATTTGTCTATTTGACGATATTTTCTTTTAAAAATGTGGTTACCCATTCTATCATTAAGCAGCTTTCGTCCATTAGCACAAACACGGGCAATTACGACTTCACCCAAACAATCAAAGCAACAAGCAAGCACAACCCAATGGGATTTCATTCAATTAGAATCACAACAAATACGGGCATTTGACGATCAAAACACCGCAGGACCGATTTTCAAATTGAAATAAACATTCTAATCCTAGCATAGAGGCCCAACACACATCAATAAGATATGATCATTGCAAAAGAGTTCAAACTATTCGAAAGTAAGATCGAGGTTTGGATAACTAACCTTCTGTGTCGATTAAAATGTGATTGTAAAGCTAGGTAGCAAAGAAATCCAACTCTGAGCACAGATCACTCAACCAAAATACTAGTAGGTTATAAGAATATTGAAAATACTACCTTTGTGTAAATTTGTGAAGACTTAAAGCGAGGGAAAGTGAAGGATTTCAACTTTTTGGACCTTTGGCCATTATAAACCATCCAGTTTGCAACCATTCGACGACATTAGTCGCACTCACCGATCCAGTCGGCGACATGCCGAATGGTCATTTACTTCGCCAAGTTCTACAGGACCTTCATTCAGAGTGAAGGTCCAAACGACGGTTTTTATTGGGACTGCAAATCGTTAGGCGGTTCGCTGAATAGAGCTATTAGTTTGCCAAATGCAATTTCCACACATTCTTCAAATTGTAACCCGTTTATTCAACACACCGTTATTTCTGAGACATACAAAATCATTTAATACCTTGAGTTGCCTCCCAAGAAACGCCTTATTTAACGTCGTGGCTCGACATGAGCTATCAGTCAAACTTCATCTCTGGTCTTAGACCTAGTGCCACTAGGCAACCCATCTTTACTGCTTGGGTAGAGATGAGGCAATGTGCGGTCCAAGAGGTTTTCAATCAACTTGATTGATCTTGAGTGGGAGCCACTCATATGATTCAGTACCTCCGCGCTTTCCTTCATTACCTCTAGCATTCTATCTTGTTCATGAAGGTTTTGGAGAATAATTAATAGTGTGTCCTCAATATGTTTATTTTCATTGCTCCTAGACCTTTCTTGATCATAAGGAGATATGTGCCCCATTTGGCTCTTGCACTGGTTTTCCACCTTTGAGATTTTGGTGGCTAAGTCGTTCAGCTGAGTTGCCAGGCAGCTAAATTGAAGTCACCCTCGACTTTTTGCTTCATCTCAGCCGAGTTGCCACTATTTCCCTCAGCCATGCTCAGGGATCCTGCCTACACCAACAAATTTAAAGAAAAACAAAACTAAAAATAAGGTTAGTAGACTACAACTAATAAGAACAAAAAATTCTACTAATCTAAAATTTCTCAAATAACACCACTCCCCGACAGCAACGCCATTTTGATGTTTTGCGTAATCAATGACACAACTTCCAATGCAAGTGTCTACGATCATGCAATAGTATAATAACCCAACCAAGGGTTGGGGTCGAGTTCCAAGGGAGCGGTTTTGAGAATTAATAGAAAAATAAAACTTAGTTCTAACTAGTCGTAGCTAAACATATTAACGATTAAAAACATTGTAAATTAAAGGGGGGACACAAAAGTGTCAATTAACAATTTGGGGGTTTTGTCACAAGTATAACAAAAACAGTAGAAATAGCAAAGAAATCTAGTATGAGGGGAGATTCTTAGGGTGTGAATGCAATACAAATTAATCTAGATTATTAGGTACAAGCTTTTGATAGAAAATCTATAGAATAATAGTGACTAGGTTAAGTTTTAAATGGAAATAAGTCCTCTCTAGAGCAACTTACCTCGTTTCGAATGGGTTCCTCTCGGACACCCACTCGCCGCATGAAGGCCAGCCTACGCCTTACCCCAATCACTCTCTCGAGCTGAGTGTTAGGATATGGAACTAGGGCTCACCCTCTCGGGCTGAACCTCATGTCGACTAACACTTTAGGCCATCAGTCTGGTAGTCTTGGTTTCGCGACCTCTCTCTCGAGCAAGCCGAAAACACATGGGTGGACTTGTATTTGCAACTACAAACCCATTAAATTAAACCACAACTACTAGGTGAAATCACCATTAAATTACATTTAATCTATCAGCAAGCTAGATCCAACAATAATATTAACTCATATTTGCTAAATCACACCCCAAGAATGGGGGTTTAGCCACACATCAAGAAATAGAAATTTATACCTTCAATGATGTTGAAATCAAATGGATATAGAGAAATAAGTCTTGATTTGAGAAAAGAAAGAAGAATCCAAGAGACCCACTTCCAAATTGAAAGAGATGAAACCCTTTTTATTCTTCAAATCTTCAAACCCTTACAAACTTAGAGAAAAAATAAAAAGTACTAAAATTATATTAATTGTTTCACACTAAAAATCTGATACTAAGCTATAACTCTCAACGAGTATTTATAGTTTTAAAAAATATCTGTTGTAGTGGATCATTTGGCGACATTAGTCAAAATCGCCGATCAACTGGGCAATTTGCCCTTTGGTGTAGTTCATCGCTGTCTTGCACCATCCTTTGGCATCATTGTGCTCTGGGTCATTGGGCGACATAGTACTGCTTCGCAGAACTCCTCGATAATGCGCCGACTGCTCCCTTTTTTCACTTACTTGATCCTTTCCTTCAGGGCTAAGCACACTGGAACAAAAGGTGAAGTAAGATCCTTCGGCGACTCACCAAGTGGACTCGGCGATCCTCAGGCCTTCATTTTCTTGTTCTTTTCAGCCTTTTCGTTCCTTTTTGTGAAGTAGTGTCCATGCTTTCCTTCAAACTTCAAATACTTGAAACTTAAGGGTTTTTATCAGATATTGAGATAAAATAAGCATTTGAGGACATAATTTCTATTAAAATATAGCCCTAAATGAGTCCAATTTGTGGAGTTATCAACCCCCTCCTGGTTGACCAACCTGGTTTGCCATAACCTGAGTTAGCATTCGAATAGTATTCCTGAACTCAGTGTTGGTGACATCTCCTTGAGGGAGTTGCATTTCTGGTGTATTGAGAGCTTCTTGACCTTGAGTATTCGCAGGACATCCTCAAACAAATCTTTGTGGAGGCATGATCTGAAAAGATATGTGTAAGCACGAGTTAGAGGAAACATTTATATAGTTGAAATCTATCGCACAAATATGAGTAAAAAAAAGTGAAATATTCCTAAATGTCGTAGCCTCTCAATTATAGATGTGGTGCACTTCACACCAATAAGAAATACTATAGAAATACTATACATACATTGCCTCATAGACAACCTAGGACTATTAAACTCTATGCTCTGATACCATATTTTTCATGCTCCTAGCATACACCGTGGATGTGGCTAACATTCGAGAACCATTTTGGTTCCAAGTGAACCCTTGCCTGGCTGAGTACTTACTGAGTATTCGGTATAACTCATGCATTCGTGTACGAACCAGTGCAGACGAATTAACACGAATATCTTCGGTAGTCAGTCTATTTCCATCAGCCGGCCGGTGGGAGCGAGAAGTTTGGGACATGTTTGGTGTTTCTTCCATCAATCATCCGGATCTATGCCGTATATCAACAGATTAAGGCTCACCAAAAGCTAACTGGAGTTCCAAATGTCTCAACGAAGCACCAGTTGATGATCCTAAACACCTGTATCTGCATCATAAAAGATGTAGGTCGAATGACATCAGTACATTGAATGCACGAGTATGTAATAAAGCCGAGGAAAATAACTTAATGAAAGGAATGGAAAAGATATAGCATAAACTCAACTGAATGTAAAGAATTAAAGGAATGAAATCATTTAACTTTAAAGATACTTTCTCATCTCTGAACTCTAACATAATAAGTGATATATAAAAGAATACACATTAACTCTATTGGGAGATTCTCTAACTGATAACAATCACTTTGAGCTACGTGATGATACAACGTCTTGTATACTCTACCAGAACTGTCTTATCGTGTCAGTATATAAAACCTCTCAACTAAGTGGATCAACTAAAATCTGCCTGAAGAACCTAAGGATTCATCTAAAAAGTATGATCATGTACCCATATTTGCAAGACATGGTTTATGAAACCTGCAAGTTGTCTGTACTCTCTCCAATATCGGTGCTCAATAGTACTCCCAATAATATATACTTTTGCTCAAATGTATAAAAGCATTCTCTCTCTCTGGTTTGAGGTAATTGCTCAAACTATCCTCTTAAAAGAGGTAATTTCTCTGAAATATCTCTGAAACTCAATGCTCATTTAGAAAACAAGGTTTCTCTTTGTTCAATGTAAACATTCATTCTGGGTTGAGATAATTACTCAAAAGGGGACTCTTTAAGGGATAACTGCTCTGTACTTAATATTTCTGAAAACTCTCAAAAAAAGTTCTACTCTTTTTCTTCATGTAAAAATGAAACATTTGGAAACTACTTGGTTTCCTTATACTCTTTCTCAAACTGCTCTTTACTTCCTCAAAGCTCAGTTTAAACAATAATATTTTGATTAAAGATTATCAATAAGAATACACTGAATACTCAAAAATAGGGTTCATGCAAAAAAATAGTCATGAACAATCAACTCAATAATCATAATACACAATGTATGACAATTCAATGATTAGAAATAGGAATTCAATAATCAACAACCAAAGAATTCGTAACTCAATATCAACTTATCTCAAGAATATTGAAATATAGAACCCTAGATTAATCTTTTACTGAGTTGAAAGTAGATGTAGGGTGTGAGGACAAATTAGTCCAACACTATGATAACCTTACATATCTACAAGAATGAAGTTCTTTGGCAAAATCGATGAAACTCAAGGAATGCTTCAACCCTAGCTTTTCTCCTCTTGGAACATTTCTCTAATGTCTTGAAGTATTAATGAATGTAAAATAATTGATTAACACTTTATAAGCCCTTAATTAGGTGTAAAACATCATGGTTTAGGCCTAGAATAAGGGTTAAAATAATGTAGTTTAAGTAACACACACATAGGGGAAATACCAAAACAATTCCAGCTTTTAAAACTGAAAAGGTGCCTTAAAAGAAAGGTTTAACAGACCATTTAAGGCTTCACGCGCCATCTAGCCGGTCGTCAAGCTTCACCTTCCCGATAAGGCTTCACTTAAATGGGTACTTACTCCAAACTCGATATTAGGCAAACTTCATGATGTTGGAAAGAGGACTCAAAGACCTCTAGTTGGATAGGTATTGGGCCACGTATTTCATTATGTGCTAAGATACATGATCATTTGAAGTTGACCTGAAACTTAAAAACTAATGGGTGACTTGTACGGATCCCTAAACGGACTGTAACAGTCACCACAGGCTATCGAGGGCCTCGTCTAGGTGACCTTGACCTTAGAAGCCTTGGACGGTCATTCACCATACCCTAAACGGGTCGTGGACCCCTAAATAGATTGTTTAGGGTGTCGTGAAGGGTCCATAGTCCATTTTGGGTTTGTGGACTTGTCTATTACCCCTATTCAGTCCTTTTTAAAGTCCGAGGTGTTACATTAAAATTAGAGAAAATGCATAATTACCCCTTGGAACATATACCCTTTTTTTAAGTAGACACCTTAAGTTTGCGGGGGTCCTATTACCCCACGAAACAAAACCAAAAACACAATAAATGCATTATTTTTTCACCATCAGTGTTCTCAATCCAAGCGTGTGTGTGCCACCTCCAACCCATTTAACAAAGGTCAGGTTTTATTCTAACCCATTCATTTTTTAACCCATAACCCAAATAATTTCACTTTCACCTACCCTCGTTTCTCTCTCTCTTCGACCGATCAAAATCCTAAGAAACTTCATGAGGTGAAGCAAATTGGTGACATCATTGGTTGAAATTTGTTTATAGTGGTGTCGGAACGAAGAAGTGAAGGCTCACAGGTTAGTGATTTGAAAAATCTTTGAAAAAAGTTTATTTTACATAGTAGTGATTAGTTGTTAGATTCCTTTACTGAATTTTTTATTTATGCATATTTTGTTTGTTGTCATGTTGTTGTTGTGTGTATTACTTATTTGTATTATTGGGAAGTTGGCTTGTATCAATTGATGTGTATTTCTCTGTTGGATTGTTGTTTTTGAAAATTGTTTGTAACTTTCATTGATTCAGTGTTTCTGAGATCTGTTTGCAACTGTGTTTTCAGAATTTCTTACAATGTCATTTGTTCTTATAACTTTGAGATGGTATCATGGGGGCAAAATTGTGTTTGGTCCCCCATCAGATTATGTTGGTGGGTCTGTGACTAAATTCTTGGAGGTAGACACTGATATAGTGTCTTATTTTTAATTGAAAGGCTACATAAAGGACTTAGGATATACAACATGTTGTTCCTTTTATATTAGATCTCCAATTGATGGCTTTTTGGTTGAAGTTAAAACTTACAAGGTTATTTGTGACATTTCCTCTATCTTTAAATGGGGATAAAATGGATGTTTATGTGAGTCATGAGGTCAATGAGGTAGAAATTGCTCTATTGGGTTTGGATTATGTCCCCCATGTGATGGATATTGGTGTAGGTGAGGAATATTTTACATCTTTAAATGAAGTTGAGTCTCATAACCCTAATTTTGGATCTTCAAATCATCTTGTTGAACCTTCTAGTCCTCCTTCTGAACATATCAACCCTTCATCTTAACCTTCTATTCCTCTTGGTGAATCTTCCAACACTTCATTTCAGCTTTCTAATCCTCCAACTAAACCTTTCAACGCTTCTTGTCTGCCTTCTAATCCTGTTTCTGAACCTTCCAATGTTTATAGCCAGCCTTCAACTCTTGATGCGGAGCCACAAATAGATGATGATCTAAGTGTAGAAAATTCAGATGATGAATTAGGTGAGAGTTCTAAAGTGGGTAGTAGTGAAGGGAGTTCCAATAGTGATGTTCATGAAGAGTATTGGGATTTCAGGGCTTCAAGAAGGCATTTTAACACGTCAAATAGGAGAAATAGAGGCACAACTACTGAACAAATTCATACTACTGAAAATCGGCCAAATATAGGATATGATGAAACAAATGTTGGCAGTAAGGATAACTTATTAGGTAAGTTAGGGGGTGATGAACCTAACTATCCAAGTGATGAAGCTCCTAGCTTTGAATTAAAGGAATAAACAGGTTGGGGAGATGGTGAGGAGGTTGATCAAGTTGTGAACAAATCTGTTAGAAAGAAGAAAAAAAACAAAGTTGTTTTTATCCAACTTCTGAGAAGATTGTTTGGGAAACGGGTTTGGTGTTTGCAAATGTAATAGAATTTAGGGAAGTTGTAATCAAGTATGCAGTTCATGAAAAAAATTCAAATTGAGAAATATGTGAATGACCCTGGAAGAGTTAGAGTTAGATGTTGCAAAGAGGGTTGTCCTTGGTTATTGGTTGCAAGTTTCGATAGACAAACTACAGATTTTGTGGTTAAAAACTACAACCCTATCCATATTTGTGTGGGTTCAACTTTTAACACTTTGTGCAATTCAAAGTTTCTTGCCAATAGATACAAGGATAGAATAACTCAGCAGCCAAACATCAAAATTAGCAAGTTGGAAAAGCTTATTAGAAAAGAATTGGGTATTCATGCTGGAAAGACAACAGTGAGAAGAGCTAGAACTAGAGTGTTACAAGAAATTATGAGTGATCATACTGTTGAGTATGGTAGAATTTTTTATTACAGAGATGAGATTTTAAGAACAAATCCAGGTAGCACTCATATTGTTAAAGTTGCAAAAACTGTTGAAACTGCGCATAAAATCTTTGAAGGATTTTATGTATGATTTTATGCTTTAAAGAAAGCATTCTTTGGAGCTACTAGGAGGTGCATAGTCCTAGATGGATGTATTCTCAAAGGGGTGTGCAAAGGTCAGTTATTGGTGGCAGTTTGCAAAGATGGAAATAACTAGATGTTACCCATTGCCTGGGCAATAGTGGAGGTTGGGAATAAATTTACTTGGAGATGGTTTTTGACTCTAGTGAAGATTGGTCTTGATCTTTGAGAAGGACATGAACTTACCTTGATTACTGCTATGCAAAAAATATGTCTTGGTTATTATTTCACATTCATCTTCTCTATATTTTTTTTATTCACATTAACTCTTTTATATGTTTATTTTTTTTCTTTAATCGGGACTGAAAATTGCAGTGTCAGATTTATTACCACTTGCTGAACACGGAATGTGTGCTAGACATGTTCTTGCAAATTGGTGCAAAACATGGAAGGGAATAGAGAGAAGAAATGTTTTCTAGAAGATTTCAAAATCTACATTTGGAGCTGAATTGAGGGACTACATAAAGGCTATGAAGAAATTGGAAAGGGACTGCTTGGATGGTCTTCTGTACTACAATTTAGAAATGTGGTGCAATTAGTACTTCAAAGAACATAGAAAATGTCACTTAGTTGATAACAATATGGCAGAGAACTTCAATGCATGGATATTGTCTGCAAGATACAAGACAATCATTACAATGCTGGAAGAGATTAGGATAAAAATGATTAAAAGAATTGGTCAATTAAGAGAGTTCTTGAAAACATGGGTCATTGATATTTCTCCCATGGCATTCAAGAATTTACAAGAAAACATTAATAAGTCAATGCAGTGTAACTTATCATGGAATGGAGAAAGGGGTTTTGAAGTTGTAGACAAGGGTTTTACACACTGTGTAGACATTGTTTGGCACACTTGTAGTTGCAGAGCTTGGCAACTTAAGGGCATACCTCATGGTGTTGCTGCCCTACATTACAAGAAATATGAACCATTCATTATGTGGCAAGCTGCTATAACAAGGAAACCTACCTGAGGACATATTAATATTTTATTAAGACAATGAACAATATAAATATGTGGCCACCATCTGGTAATCCAATAGTTCAACCACCAGCAGTTAAACAGTTGCCTGGAAGACCGAGTAAAGCTAGAAGGAAAGAGGCAAATGAAACAAAGAGAATTCATAAGCTTAGCAAATGTGGATTTGTTATGACTTGTAGCAATTGTCATACAAAGGGCCATAATAAAAGAGAATGTCCTACTCCTCCTTTTCTATAACATTCGACAATTTGAAATAACTATGAAGAGGCTTAGAATTGGAATTAGTCTTTTTTTTTGAAGGAATTCAAAATCTAGAAATTTGGATAAGTGTGGGAAAAAGTGATTTTTTGGCCAACTTTGCATAGTCATAACTCCTAGCTCAAGATGAGTTAGGTGTAGTTCCATTTATGTTTGCGAGCTTGTGGAATGATCTTTCCAACGCCGCCGAGTTTGCTCGATTCCGAGTTCGTATGAGTGAGTTATGCCCTTTCGAAGTTGCGCTGATGGTAAGGAAAGTTCACCCGAATTTGTAAGGGTATTTTGCTGGGCTGTCTCATCTGTTGAGTAAGGAAGGTAGGGCTGCAATGCTTATTGGGGACATGGACATATCAAGGTTGATGGACTATGTGGAGCAGGTTGAGGAAGAGAAGCTGTGGGACAAGGAAGAGTTCAGAAATAAGAGAGCTAAGACAGGTAATGAGTCCGAGCAGCAGAAAGGTAATGCGAGCCGTCCGTCTTTTCAACAAAGGCAAAAGGGACCTGCTCCATCATCTGCTAGGGCACCTGCATCCAGATACAAAGGTGAATTTAATGGCCAAAATTCGAAGGACTTCAAGGCTAGACCAGCACAATCTTCGGGTAGTGTGGCGCAAGGGGGTAGTAAGCCTCTTGCCTGCGCCAAGTGTGGTAGAAACCACTCAGGTATTTGTCGTGAGGGCTCCATTGGTTGTTTCAAGTGTGGTCAGAATGGACATTTCATGCGAGAGTGTCCAAAGAATAGGAAGGGTAATGGGGGCAGTAGAGCACAATCTTCATCAGTTGCTCCCCCAGACAGGACAACACCTAGAGGAGCTACTTCTTGTACCGACGGAGGAGCAAACCGCATCTATGCAATCACCAGTCGCCATGAGTAAGAGAATTCTCCTAATGTTGTCACTGGTATGATCAAAGTCTTTGCTTTTGATGTGTATGCTTTGGTAGACCCAGGAGCAAGTTTATCTTTTGTGACTCCTTATGTTGCAAATAAGTTTGATGTTCTTCTTGAAAGACTTTGTGAACCCTTTTGTGTTTCTACACCTGTTGGGGAGTCTATTATAGCAGAAAGAGTTTATCGTGATTGTCCTATTTCCATCAATCACAAGAGCACCATGGCTGATTTGGTTGAGTTAGACATGGTAGATTTCAATGTTATTTTAAGTATGTATTGGCTTCATGCCTGTTATGCATCATTAGAATGTAGAACTCGAGTGGTCAAGTTTTGATTTCCGAATGAGCCAATCATAGAGTGGTGTAGTAGTTTAGCATTGCCTAAGGGTCGTTTCATTTCGTACCTTAAGGCAAGAAAGTTAGATTCGAAGGGTTGTGTCTATCACTTAGTCCGAGTTAATGACTCTAGTGTTGAGATACCTTCTTTTTAGTCATTTCCTATAGTAAGAGAGTTTCTAGAAGTTTTCCTGAGAATCTACCCGGAATTCCTCCTGAGAGAGAGATAGATTTCGGTATAGACCTCATTCCTGATACTCATCCCATCTCTATTCCACCATATAGAATGGCACCAGCAGAGTTGAAAGAGTTGAAAGAGTAGCTAAAAGATCTCCTAGATAAGGGTCTCATTCGACCAGGTGTCTCACCTTGGTGCTCTCCGGTCTTGTTTGTGAGAAAGAAAAATGGTTCCCTTAGGATGTGTATAGACTACCGCCAGTTGAACAAGGTTACCATCAAGAATAAGTACCCTCTTTCGAGGATTGATGATCTTTTCTATCAGCTTCAGGGTGCCACCTGTTTTTCAAAAATTGACCTCAGATCAGGATATCATCAGTTAAGAGTAAGGGAATGTGATATTCCAAAGACAACTTTCAGAACTAGATACGGTCATTATGAGTTTTTAGTTATGTCTTTTGGTTTGACCAATGCACCGGCAGCTTTCATGGACCTTATGAATAGAGTCTTCAAACCTTATTTAGATATGTTTGTTATGGTCTTCATTGATGACATACTAATCTATTCCAGGAATGAAAAAGATCATGCTAGTCATCTCAGAATAGTTCTTCAGACTTTGAAAGATAAGTATGCCAATTTCTCTAAGTGTGAGTTTTTGCATGAGTCTGGCGCCTTAGACCACTAGGCCACCTTGTGTTTGGTGATGGAATTAAAGTTGATACTCGAAAAATAAAGGCAGTGCAGAATTGGCCTAGACCCACATCTCCAACTGAAATTAGGAGTTTCTTGGGTTTAGATGGCTATTATAAAAGGTTTGTAAAGGGGTTCTCGTCTATTGCATCTCCTTTGACCAAGTTGACTCAGAAGACAGTGAAATTTCAGTGGTCGGAAGCTTGTGAGAAAAGCTTTCAGGAATTGAAAAAGAGGTTGATTACTGCTCCAGTTTTGACTCTACTAGAAGGTACTCAAGGTTTTGTGGTGTATTGTGATGCATCTAGAGTTGGTTTAGGTTGTGTCTTAATGCAGAATGACAAGGCTATAGCTTATGCCTCCAAAAAGTTGAAGGTTCATGAGAAGAACTACCCAACCCATGACTTAGAGATGGTTGTTGTAGTATTCGCTTTGAAGATATGGCGTCATTACTTGTATGGTGTGCATGTTGATATATTCACCAATCACAGGAGCCTTCAATATGTGCTTACTCAGAAAAAGCTTAATCTCAGACAGAGGAGGTGGTTAGAATTTCTCAAGGATTATGACCTG
Organism: Solanum acaule; assembly: GCA_036250505.1. Lineage (NCBI taxonomy): Eukaryota > Viridiplantae > Streptophyta > Magnoliopsida > Solanales > Solanaceae > Solanum > Solanum acaule. The sequence goes on along the minus strand of JAJOOR010021224.1, from coordinate 13,779 downwards.
AGTATTCTTTACCACCCAGGTAAGGCTAATGTTGTTGCTGATTCTTTAAGTAGGTTGTCTATGGGTAGCACTGCCCATATTGGAGAAGGAAAGAGAGAGTTAGCAAAAGATGTGCACAGACTGGCATGCCTGGGAGTCAGACTTATAGATTCCGCAGAAGGAGGAATAGCGGTGGCGAATGGGCCGAGTCATCACTAGTGTCAGAAGTGAAAGAGAAACAATATCAAGATCCCATTTTGCTTGAGTTGAAGGCAAATGTTCAAAAGCAAAGAGTATTAGCTTTTGAACAAGGGGGAGATGGTGTATTGAGGTATCAAGGTAGATTGTGTGTACCTTTGGTAGATGGACTCCAAGAGAGGATTATGGAGGAAGCTCACAGCTCTAGATATTCCGTTCATCCGGGTTCCACCAAGATGTATCGTGATTTGAGAGAAGTTTATTGGTGGAATGGGATGAAGAAAGGCATTGCTGAGTTTGTTGCTAAGTGTCCAAATTGTCAGCAAGTGAAAGTTGAACACCAAAGGCTCGGTGGTTTGGCTCAGAGAATAGAACTTCCGGAATGGAAATGGGAGATGATTAATATGGATTTCATCACAGGGTTGCCAAGGTCTCGCAGACAGCATGATTCTATTTGGGTGATTGTCGACAGAATGACAAAGTCAGCCCACTTTTTGCCAGTAAAGACTATCTATTCAGCAGAAGATTATGCCAAGTTATATATTCATGAGATAGTGAGACTTCATGGAGTCCCAGTCTCCATTATTTCAGATAGAGGTGCACAGTTTACTGCACAGTTCTGGAAATCTTTTCAGAAAGGCTTGGGTTCAAAGGTGAACTTAAGTACTGCCTTTCATCCTCAGATTGATGGGCAAGCAGAGCGCACTATTCAGACTTTAGAAGATATGTTGAGGGCTTGTGGGATCGATTTCAAAGGTAATTGGGATGATCACCTACCTCTCATTGAGTTTGCCTACAACAACAGTTATCACTCTAGTATCCAAATGGCTCCTTACGAAGCTCTTTACGAGAGAAGTTGTAGATCTCCTATTGGATGGTTTGAAGTTGGTGAAGCAGGTTTGATAGGACCAGATTTAGTTCACCAAGATATGGAGAAGGTGAAAGTAATTTAAGAGAGGTTGAAAACGGCACAGAGTCGTCAAAAATCCTACACTGATGTTAGGAGAAGGGCGTTAGAGTTTGAAGTAGAAGATTGGGTATATTTGAAAGTTTCGCCCATTAAGGGGTTATGAGGTTTCGTAAGAAGGGAAAACTTAGTCCCCGGTATATTAGACCTTACCGCATAGTCAAGAGGGTTGGCAATGTTGCTTATGAGTTAGAGCTACCACAGGAACTAGCAGCGGCTCATCCGGTATTTCATATCTCTATGTTGAAGAAGTGCATAGGCGATCCTTCATTGATCCTACCAACTGAAAGTATTAGGATCAAGGATGGCTTATCTTATGAGGAGATTCCTGTTCAGATTTTAGACCGCCAAGTTCGTAGGTTGAGAACAAAAGATGTAGCATCAGTCAAAGTCCTTTGGAGGAACCAATTTGTTGAGGAAGCTACTTGGGAAGCCGAAGAGAACATGAAGAAGAGATATCCACATCTCTTTAAATCCGAAGAAAGTGCAGATCAAGGTATTAATTTCCTTCTTAGTTTTCTTTTAATTATAACGAGCATGTTGTTGTTGTTGTTGTTGTTTTGCATGATTGCTTGTTGGGTGTTTGAGTTGATGTTACACCCTCAGCCTAGTAAGAGTAACCTCATTCGAGGACGAATGTTCCCAAGGGGGAGATATTGTAACATACGGCAATTTGAAATAACTATGAAGAGGCTTAGAATTGGATTTAGTCTTTTTTTGGAAGGAATTCAAAATCTGGAAATTTGGTTAAGTGTGGGAAAAAGTGAGTTTTTGGCCAACTTTGAATAGTCATAAATCCTAGTTCAGGATGAGTTAGGTATAGTTCCAGTTATGTTTGCGAAGCTCGTGGAATGATATTTCCAACGCCACTGAGTTTGCTCGATTCCGAGTTTATATGAGTGAGTTATGCCCTTTCGAAGTTGGGCTGTTGGTAAGGAAAGTTCACTCGAATTTGTAAGGGTATTTTGGTCTTTTCCCTAACCAATTCTTTTGGTTATATTAAGGATTTAGATTGATTTTTAGATCAGGTTTTCCCTTTTTAAAAGAGTGAAAGTGAGGATTTGTGAGTGAAGAGGAGAAGAAGAGAGGAAAGAGAAGATCAAGCAAGAATTTCGTCATGGTTTTCGTCAGGGGTGATCCCTATTCAAGTATGTGAGATCATAGTGTTGGGTTGGTTCTTTCCCCCACACGCCAAACTCGTTTTAATTTCCGAGAAAAGATTGGTTGTGTTTGTTGAAGTTGTTGGTTGTGTTGTTGAAGTTCCTTGTTGTCTTGATGCATGTTTCTGGTTGTGATTTCGAGTTGAATCTAGTGTATGTTGAGGGGTTGTATGATATTAACTGTTTGGGGCTGGAAACTTTGAAGTTTAGAAGGTTTGGAGTTGGAGAAACTAAGGAGAAAAGTCAAATTTTCGGGGAAAAGGGCTGGGGCGTCGCACAAGCCAGGGCGGCCCAAAAGGGACTTTGAAGTCCAGCCTTTGGGGCGACGCGCCCAGCAGGCCTTTCTGAAGTCTAAAGTCTGGTGCTCAGCGCCTCTCAGAGCGCCAAGGACGCCAACCTTTCCCATTCATTCCCCACTTTTTCATGCATGTTCCTTGGTATTGTACCTATGTTTCATGGTTGTTTTCAACACTCCAAGGTACGTCTAAACGTTAAGAACTCATCCATAAATATGTGATCATATACCTTGAATCCATAATCCAATTCAAGGTGAGTTAGGATCAAAGTCAAGTGAAGTTAGAGTCAAGTCTAGAAGTTAAGAAGCAAGTCAAAGCAAGTCTTTAAAGTTTTTTTTCAAGAGTCTTTTTTAAACGTTTTAACTTCGATTAAGGCTCAAGTTTCAAGTTAAGTAAAGAGTCTCAAGTTTTAAGTTAAATAAAGAGTGTCGAGTTTCAAGTCAAGTAAAGAGTTGAGTTCATTTCTCAAAAGTTATTAGGGAACTAAGTATTCCCAAAGAAGTTTTTAAATGTTTTCACATTTGAGCAAGAAAGGGGAAAATCGATTCCGAAAGAGATTTTAAGCCAAGTTTTGAGCAATGATCTCAAACTAAAGAAAGATGTGTTTAAAGACACTTATGACCCAAAGTATTTTTGGGAGTAGTATTGAGCACCAAATTGGGGACGCGAGTTCATATTAACTCAACTCTCCATAAGAACCATGTAGCCAACATGGGACTTGACGAGTCATTCTTTTTAGATGATCACGTAAGATTAAACTAGTGGATCCACTAAGTTAAAGTAAGGTCCTATATCACGGCAAGGTATAGGATGGTCCTTAGGCAACGTGAGCTAAAACGTTGTATCATCAATAGGTCTCATAGTGGTGGTTGTCGGTTAAAGAACCTCCCAAAAAAGTTATATTACTTTTATATAAGTAAAGTTGAGTTTGTTATCGTTTTATCCGTAATGAAATAAGTTGTTTACACTGTTTTACAAGATATTTATATATTGCATGTGTCTTATTGCTTTATATATTGAGTTCAGTATTCACGAGTAGAACAAAGCCAAGGTAAGTGTCCTCTTGTACTCCTTTCAAGCTTAAGTTGTGGTTTAGCTTTTCAGCTCGCATACTCGTACATTCCATGTATTGATGTTAGTTGGCCTGCATCTTATTATGATGCAGACGCAAGTACCTAGGATCAGCATCCAGCACGCCGTTGATCCAGCTGAGCACTCCAGAGTCAGTGGTGAGCCTCCTTGCCTTCCGGAGGACTCAGTTATCTTGTTCTCTTAGTTTTGCTTTATTATGATGTTGTGGGGTCTGTCCCAACATCCATCTCAGTATTATAGAGGCTTCATAGACAGATAGTAAGTCAGTTAGTTTTGAATCTCTTATCTATGTATATATATAAATATTCTATTTTGAGACTCGAGTTGCCTTTTGGGCCAGATTTTTATCAGTTGGGTTGTTTTATGACCTTTCATTGTATTGAGTTATTCTGTTGAGTTAGGTTTCCACTGATTTAAGAAAGCCAGGCCAAGGGTTCGCTTAGGGCCAACAATGGTCTTCAACATGTTCCAAGTCAAACTGCAACAACTTCTACTCAGTCACAAATAAATGTAGCAATTGTCATTAATATTTAATCGAATATATGCTAATATGTTGTATTATAATAAACAGGCCAGAACAAATAATGAAAATAGTAGAGGAAGAGGAAGGGCCAAAGGAAAGGGATTCCTCAAGGAAGCCAGGAGAATGAAAACACTGGCAATGGAAAAGAGATGCCTCAACAAAACCGAGTGAATGAAGGTCTGAATAGAGGAAGAGGCAGAGGAAGAGGTAGAGGAAGGGGCAGAGGAATGGGCAATGGAAGGGGGATGCCTCAGGAAGACAGGAAAATGAAAACGCATGCAATAGAAGAAAGATGCCTCAATAAAACCAAGTGAATGAAGGCACTAATAGAAGAAGAGGAAGAGGAATAGGTATGCCTCAAGAAAATCATGAGAATGGAGGAACTAGTGGTGGACATGCTTCAAGACCTTTCAAAAGGCAAAGGATGGTAGGATTTGGAATATTGGTTGGTGATGATGGTTTTACAACTGTTAAAGTAAGTACAACCCCAAATTATTGATTAGATTAGAGAATTTTAATTTTCATATACTTTTACTAACCTTTGTGATTTATTTATACAGTCTGGAATGCCAAGTAGTAGGGTTGTTGACATTGGTACAAGAATTCGAAGGAGGTTTGATGAAGTTACTGGAGATATTGGTTATCAACCACGTTTTGGAGTGAAATGTAAGGGAAAATTAGCCATTACCAGTAATAGACTTCAACAAATGAGGGGTGAAAAAAGAATTCAAACAAGGTCTGCAGCTGCTGCTATTAATGAAAACCAAAGCAATTCAACTACTAAGAAGACCAATGTTTTCAAAAAATAGTTGAGTATGGGGTTGTTTATTTTATGTTTAGTTATTTTGTGTTGTTTAGACTTTTCTTGATACCAAACTATATTTTGGTGCATTATTAGGTATCAATTGTATTTTGCCAAGTTTGCTTATGCAACAGCTCTCTTCTTTGTGACATTTATTCAAGTTGTATCAACTTCAAACTTTCAGTAAGGATGAAATGAAGTTCTCATTTTGTTACGGTGATTATCATTCTGCTTAGTCTCTTTTGATAAGTATGAAAGGGAGTTGGCAAAATAGATTACATTGTTCTGAATGTTGTTAAATGGTCACAAATATCACACAAAATAGATGTGTCATTGACATACTTCAAAGATATACAAATAAGCTTGCCTAAACCAAAAAAAAAAAAAACTACGACAAACTTCCAATGTATTACGCAACCAAACATCAACGAAAACAGCAAACAACAACTATAGCTATTCCAATGGCACACAATTACATTTTCCATCATTCACATTCTTATTAATGCCTAAAATCAGAAAAAAAACTGCGACAAACACTACGATAAGCTTCCAATTCAAGATACTACATTTTATCTTCTTCTTCTCTTTGATTAGCTTATCATGACATACTTGATCACCTTTCTTCTCAACCAATTTCATCTTCTTCTCTTTACTTTCATAGAATTGTAATACTTCCTCCAATTCCTTAATTCTATTCACCAATCTTGGAATAACAAACTTGGATCACATATCAATCTCTTCAAGATCCCTCCATATAAAGAACTTGCATGAATTTTCCTAAAATAGGTCATAACCTAGTGAATTTAATGAAACATTGAATATAAAATAGTAAAGAAATATGTATCGAACTTACACGAAAGTGTGGACATGACCAAAATCTTCTAGTTGGGTTGTCCTCTGACCACGAAGTTTGCAATTGCATCAAGTCTCCATGTTTGCATCATATTGTTACATGCAACACTGGATTGGTCTCATCATTACAAATACGATTCAAGTTTGAATTTGACATTGTGACAATAGTCTCCGTCAAAACCTAATCCCAGGAGATTGATTCCACAGATTTTAAACAAAAAATAAAATAAAATTAAAGATCTCCAACGGCTAACAATGGAGAATTTAGGAAAGGTGGGAGTAGGTCAATTTAATGAAGAAGCTAATTGAAATTGGGAATGCCGCATGACATTTTAACATTGGTTGGATGTTGTTTTTTTATTCCTTGACGAGCCCAACTTGCGTGAGAACACTGATGGTTTGCAAACTGGTCAAAATGATGTATTTATTGTTCTTTTGGATGGTTTCATGGGGTAATAGGACCCCACAAACTTAAGGTGTCTACTTAAAAACGGGTATAAGTTCCATGGGTAATTATTTATTTTCTCTTATAATTATAAATTGATCTTGACACGGGTGATCTCCACGTGTCAGACCTTTACTCATTCTCAATCTCCTCACATCAATGTGTTTGCTCCTCCTGTGCAAAGCTAGATTTTTTGAAAGCTTAATCTCTGAATCATTATCACAGTAAATTAGAGTTGGCTTTTGTGGGAGAAGACATAGTTTAGCTATAATATTCTTCAACCAGATTCCTTGAGTGGCACACACAGTTGCTGCCATAAGTTCTACTTCTGTAATTGACAATGTAACAATTGGCTGCTTCATGGAACACCATGATATAGCACCTGATCCAAACATAAAAACATAAATGGATGCGCTTTTCCTATCATCTTTGTTTCCAGCAAAGTCACTATCTGTGAAGCCAATTAAATATGATTTTCATCCTTTTCTGTACAAAATGCCAAGATCATTCATACCTTGCAAATATTTGAGATTTCTTTTAGCAGCCAACAAGTCAGTCTCTTTTGGATTTTCCATGTACCTGCTTATCAGACTCACATAGTACATTATATCAAGTCTAGTGATTGTCAAATACATCAAATTCCCACAATTTGCTTGTCGAAAGTGTTGTCAATCCTTGTTCCTGTAGGATTTTCTTTCAAGCTTTAGCCCCGTCTCTGCTGGTGTGATGACAAAATTTCAATTTGTCATTCCAAATATCCTTAAAATTTCATGGACATATTTATTTTGTGAAATAAAAATTCCACCAGAGGACTGCTTCACTTCAATTCCCAGAAAGTAATGCATCAAGCCGAGATCCGACATATCAAACTCAGTCGTTATCAATTGCTTAAAATTATCAAGCAATACATGATCATTCTCAGTATAGATTAAATCATCTACATATAAGCATACAATGACAATCTTTCCATCTTCAGTTTTAGTATAAAGTGTATGCTCATAAGGACATTTCGTAAAACCTGATGTATAAAAATAAGCATCAATGCCACTATACCGAGCTCGTGAAGCTTGTTTTAGCCCATGTAATGCTTTTCTCAATCTGCAAACTTTATGTTCGCTGGAAATACTTAATGTAACTAGGGGTCGATCAAAAAATACGTACTCTTGCAATTCTCCATGTAAGAAGGTTGCTTTCACGTCCAATTGAGAAATTGGCAAATTGTTCTGGGAGGCCAGTGCCACCACCAACCTGATGGTGTCGATTCTGACTACTACAACAAAGACCTCTTTGTAATCCACACCATACACTTTCTTATATCCTTTGGCCACCAAGCGTGCCTTGTACTTGTCAACTTCACCATTCTCGTTGAGTTTGGTTTTAAAAACCCATTTAACTCCAATTGTCTTTTTCCCTTTTTGTAGATCAGTTAGCTCCCAAGTTTCATTTTTTCAATTGCCAAAATTTTAGCATCCATTGCCTCCTTCCATTTTGTTTCTTGGATAGCACTTTCAAAATTTAGTGGGTCACAATCTGCAAACAATGCAAAATGAGCACTTGTCTCATCATTGATATTAACACTGGTTACATGATTATCTTGCATCCATGTAGGTATATTTCAGACACGACTAACAACTTTCTCTGTTTTGATAGGTTCTTCTATAGGTGGAAAAACATCAACAATTGGAGCATCAATTGTTGGAATTTCAGACATTGGAGCTATATCTTCTGATTCATCATCGCACAAAACTTAACTAGACAACTCTTCGTCCTAGTTCCAAGTATTGTTTTCATGAAAAACAACATCTCTACTAGTCACTATCCTTTTGGTCAAATGATTAAACAACTTGTACGCCTTGGACATCTCGCTAAGACCAAGAAAGACACTTAACACCTTTATTATCAAGCTTCTTTCTCTTTACATCTAGAACATGTGCATAGGAAATGCAAAAAAAAAAATTGAAGTGATCTACCATTGGTCTCCTTCCACTCCAAACCTACTCTTATGTCACATCTCGAAGAGAAACGTAGGACTTTTGTTCAAGATATGGATGCTCCAATTTATTACTTCCATCCAAAATGCCTTCGAAACTCTTCCTCAAGCCAACAAGCTTTGAACCTTGTTGAGAATGGTTCTGTTCTTTCTCTCCATTACGCCATTCTCTTGAGGTGTATAGGCTGTTGTGAGCTCTTTAGAATGCCACAAGTCTCACAAAATTCTTCAAATGCCTTGGAGTAATATTCGCCTCCATTATTTGTTCAAAGGCTTTTTATGGTCTTCCCTGTCTCATTCTCCACATGAGCTTTGAAATTTTTAAATACATTAAAAGCCTCTGATTTTTCCTACAAAAACTATACCCATGACTTTTGGGAATAATGATCAATAAAGGTAATAAAATACATTTTGCCTCCATTAGAGATTTGTGTTATTGGCCCACAAATATCTCAGTGAACCAACTCCAACATCTCTTTTGCTCGCAATGACTTGCCTTTCAGAAATTGAAACCGGTGTTGTTTTCCAACAACACGTTCTTCACAAGCTTGAGAAGGAACAACAATTTTAGGAAGGCCCACCACCATATTCTTTTTCGGAATGATCTTCAAACTACCAAAATTTAGATGGCCATATCAAAAATTCCACAACCACGAAAGGTCTTTCACTTCCGCCATAAGACAAGATTGAACATTTTCAATATCTAAAGGGAACAACTTGTTATGACTCATTTCACAATAGTGATAACGCCTTTGGAAGGATCAAAGATTTTGCAAGAATCGTTCGTAAGGGTGATGACATATCTTTTTTTAACAATTGAACAACACTGAATAAATTATTTTACAAAGAAGGAACATAAAACACATTAGATATGGTTTCAACACGCATTCTTGATTCTTAAATTGATATTACTCTTCCCCATTACAATCACTGTGGAGAGATCACCGAAACCAACTATCGAATGGAAGCTTTCATTCAAATAAGAGAAAAAAAAACTTACTTCCAGTCACGTGGTTACTACAGCTGGTATCCACATACAAAATAGCTTGCTCCTATGGCTCATTTTCGACATGGATTGCCATTAACAAGGTTTCTCCCTCCTTGTTCTCAGCAAAAATTGAATTTTCTTCCTTCTCACTAGGCATCCTAGTACGACATTCAGAACGATAATGACCAATCTTATGGCAATGATAACATTCCACCTTAGATTTATCAAAATCTCTTCCTCTGCCTTTGCCATAGTCATCATTAGCTCTAAAATTCCTACCGCCATCTTTGTTGCCACCATCCCTATTTTCTCGATCTCTTCTCCCTCTTCCTCTACCTCTACCCCTTACTCTAGAATTGGAAGGAATAACAGTATAAGCCTTCAAGGCCTGCTCCTCAAAAGTTGAACTTCAGTTCATCTTTAGCGCATGCACCAACAAGGAGCTTTGCAATTTGTCAAGTGACAAAACATCTATGTCTTTTGAATCCTCAATCGAGCATACAAATAATCATATTTCGATGACAGGGAAATCAATATCGTTTCAACAATTGTGACATCATTCATATAAACCCTTTTTTGCTACCTGAAGTTGTTGTTGAAATCCTCTCAAGGATTCCAGTGAAATGTCTTTTGAAATTCAGGTTTGTTTCAAAATCTTAGCTTGCTTCGATCTCTAGCCCTGAGTTTTTCAAGTATCATATGAGTGTATCATTTAACAAAAGTATCAAGCATAGAGTTACGGAGGAATCTAACTTGGATTATCTAATGAAAAACTTCGGCATACCCTTTTTGATTGAGGGTTCAGTCAATGGATTGATTTATCTTGTTAATGAGGCTGAAGAAATATTTCTGTGGAAATCAGCAATAAGAAAATACAAGAAATTACGTAATTTTAGAAATCAATTGAAGAATGCTAGTCGTTTCATATGTGGTTATGGATATGATAAGATCCATGATGATTATAAGGTAGTGCGAACTTTTACTTTTTTTTGGACGTCAAGGTAACTTTCGAAAGGTAAGCATGTTCGGTCTGAAGAATGATCTTTGGCAAATAATTGAGAATCCTTGGAATTAGAATATGGGGCAATTAATTAGTTCAAGTAAGTTTGTGAATGGGAAGCTTCATTGGGATATTAATATTGGTTCTGGTTTGGAAAGAGTCTGGGGCAAAACATCTTTTGATTTGGCTGATAATAAATGGGGAAAGGTGGAGGGACCATGTGGGGATGGAGTTCTTGTGCTGGGAGTTCTAGGAACTAATATCTCTATGATTTGTAATTATCCAACAAATCACATAGATGTGTGGACTATGAAGGAATATGGCGATAAACAATCTTGGATGAAGATGAAAACTATCAATTAAAATTTTCTACATCCTATTGGATGCTTACTTTTTCAATCCTTTTATATGTCAAAAAGAGGTGAATTTTCACTGATGTTTGAAATAGCTTACATGATATACAATCAAAAGGACAACTCAATTAGATATTCACATCTTCATAAATTAAATTATGGTGTTTTGGCTGACTTCTACATTAAAAGCTTTGTTTGTCCCCTTTCACAAAATGAACCAAGGACATAACAAAACTAAATGCGTCAGAATCCCGGATGATTGCAACAGTGTAAGTAATTATTTGTAAGTATTCATCTTTTTGCATTTTTCTAAGGATGGTTATATTTTTCTTTTTATCAAATAATAGAAAATACATTGCATATTTAAGGGAGAACTTTACCCCAAATCTTCATGGAGATCTTTTTTATCTTTCCTTTTTGCATATTTCCAAGAAAACTACTTTTTCTTGTTGTTTTTTTCTTTTGTTCTACATTTTCATTAAATTGGTTATTCTGTCAATCAAACGTTGAATTATTCTTTATATTTTAATAGTAACAACAAGGTGCGTGAAAGGTAAATGTTAAAAAATAATATTCCAATGTAATATGCTGGATTGTGGACCCTTTCATAAGAAGAAACTGATTAACTACTTAAGTTTACTGATAGGTAAAACGAAAAGCTTCTTTTCATAACAATGAAATTAGGTTTTGCTTTAATTAATATTAAGTGAATATAAGAATGGATGTCTATGATTGAGAACATTCCTATGTGTTTTAAATTGGCAAATTAGCCTAATTTTACTTGTCATGAATCATGGTAGTGCTAGTTTTTTGCACTGACTTTCTTATTATATTTTAAGTTTTACTTTTTCCTTAAAAGAAAAGTGAAAGTATTATCATAAATGTTTGAACTTGTTCTGGAAGAAAAATATAACTGTCTTTCATATTTGGTTTACTCTTTCTTTAGTGGAAGAGTTTGGAACTCTATATATTGAAGACCCCTCTTCCCATATCAAGAACACAAAATAATCTACAATGTAGTTGTTTAGAGACTTTTGTTTATGGGGAAATTTTCTCTCTACATTTTTTATTTTTAATTAGTTTTATATTATGTAGGTTAGTTGGCCGAATCATAAAATAAATTATGTTCTTAATTAGAATAGTTTTTTTTGGTTATCTGATTTACTGTCTCTACATAACGCACATATTCTTTCTAACCCAACAGGTAGATCAGTAAAATATTGAATTAATTTCATTTTCTACTTTTGAATTTTTAGGAAGTGGGGTTGTTTAAAGCGCAGCTTATAGCTGCCGACTAATTAAATCTTGACGATGAAGCGTGAAATTCCCTCGTTGATTTTCATACTAATTAAGTCTCTGTAGTGTTATGTTTTTTAATTGTTTGCAACCAAAGGATAAAAAACTTTATATTTTTCATGTAATGGATTTGTCAAAAAGTAGATTTTTGATGTTCGATTGTAATTTAATCTTAGTAGGATCCCGTGCTTTTCACTTTCTTTTTAGTGTAAGGGAAAACATTTAGATTTGTCCTTATATATTAAGAATCTAATTACTTAGCGTTGTCATTCCTTAGAAGCTCGAATCAGTCATTTCGTGTCCTCGATGTTTACATTTATCCTTATAATTGAAGAGTTTAATGTTAATGTGCATGATATTTACGTTTTGTGCACAACATCCATCCACTTGGCAGGTGATCTCACGAATTCCGTAAGCACTATACTTGAGAGAATATATGGTCAATAAAGTTTAAATTTTGTATGTGTTGTGTGTTCATTATACACCAAAGTTTTATAGTATATATGTTCACCTTTTCCCCAAAAAATATATAACCATTTCAGCTGAAAGTTTTTCTCACTAATTATCAATTTGTTAATGTTCAAGAAACCAAACCGAATTTTATTTTCATGAATGTTCGTCCAGTGGCAACTCTTGACTGGTATTAGATAGCTTCTAGTAAGAATAACTTTAGCCATGTTGTTTTTCTTGCTTGAAGTACCACCCAAGTTTCTTGGAGAATCCATCATAGAAGAACTTCACTTGGAGAGGGCATCGGCAATAAACAAAGTAAGAAACAACTTATTTTGATTTTTTTGATAGCTTAGTTTCCCTTTTGTCTTTATGGGTTTGGGCCGGTCAGACGCTCTTCATATTGTCTTTTACACTTGCTTCTCTTTCAAACCGTTCTTTATCTGCTTCAACATTTTCATAAAAAATCATCATGTACAAAATGTTACCTTTAGAAGAAGTGATGAATCGAAAGTATGAAAAATAAAAATAAGAATTTGATATTATCTTATCACCTATCTCCTCATAAAAATCACTTGAAGAATGATTTACAAAATGAAGAATCAATCAACTCTGAACCTGCAAAAGATAAGAGTTGTAGACTAAACAGAGGACCAATAGTCAATATATAGGAAAAAGAAAACTCCCAACATCTAAAAAGTATGAATTGAAGCGTGTATTTCCAAAAATTGAAAGAAAAAAAAAAGAGTTTCATGTAAGAATTATATGAATTGAAGCCCATTAATGTGTTTAATTTAAATTTTCCAATCTTGAACAAGGAATTGAAAGAAGACGGTGAGTTCGATTATGATCATGATTAGCAATCTTCAAGTCTATGTATTCAATCATGCAGCATAATTTCATATCCTATATCGGAGGATTTAATTAAATATATCAAGGCTCTGATCTACAACATGAAATTTCATGGACAAGCACTAATAATAAGATCTCGGATATAGATACATATCATATTTTAAAATGTAGAAATGCATAATACTAGTAATGATCAACAACACCTAGTGACGGATGTAGCATATAATCTACCAGTCTATCTAAAATGGTAATTGAAAATCCCCATAGATAAATTAACAAAGAATCGAAGGTGAAATTTGTGAGTTTTGTCTAATGTGCTACGTAATTTTCCTTTAAAATAGGTTAATTGATTATTGAATCTGAATTATAAAGCTATAACTGTCACGACCCGATTTATTAAATCATGATGGCACCTACTATAACCCACCAGCAGGTAAGCCAACCCGTAACCCGAAACAACAAGTAATGGGTCTGAGGGTAGAAATTAAACAAGAGTAGGCAAATAACAATATAAACAGGCGGAAGCAAACCAAAAA